>JAJIZL010042688.1:0-39603 GCA_023969395.1 Amblyomma maculatum
AATCGTTTCTCTGTTTTTGTTCTCCCACCTTCACCGCCTCCATGCGTGGTCACGTTTCAAGTCTCTCTTTTCGCTCTTCAGAAGTTTTCATCGCTCGTTTAGCTCGCTCAGTTTCATTTTTCCTACGTGCCTCTTCGTCACGGCGAGCAATGCCTGCATGACGAGTACATTCGGCTGGTAGGCGAGCGTAGCGAACGCTCGCACTAAGCGTTGTTGGCTCATCCACGGCATAGCACACGTACAAGTTGAAGTGCTCAGCGTATTATACGCCTCTGCAAGTGAACGGTCACTCGAATGGTTATAATCTCCGATGCGGCCAAGTATCTAAATTGCACTGGACCCGAGCAGTTACTGAAGTGAGGCGCATAGCTAAGTGATGACGTTCCGCGCAGTGCTCCGTGGAGACTGGCGGTATGTACCGGCATCAGTGACATGCTTACAAGGTGTGTGATGAAAAAAGCAGGTGTGTATGTAAAACAAATCTAGAGGGCACTTTGGACCATTAAGTGCGATGAGGCGAAAACAACTGCAGCGCAGTGGATCGTAGCCCTCCACTGCAACACCTATATCTCCCTCTATTCTTTCAATCCCACCTTTCTCCCTTCCTTTATGGCGCAGCACAGCGTCCGCGGAGAATTTTGAAATGCCACTGAGCCTTCTGTACTAACTCCTCCTAGACATCTGGGTCTGCTTCTGTTTCTTGTGTGGTGCGGCGTTCGAGGAAGCGGCAAATGAAAGGAGTCGCATGGACGCCTGGATCGGACACCCGGCGGGGTCAGCTTGGTCTATGAATGAATCGCCTGGTAACGTATGAGCAGTCGTGACGGTACATGACGCACCCCTTGTCGAACACAACCAGCAATCTATTGAACGCATCAAAGTTGACCGGCGTTTTGTAATTTGCTTACAGAAACGTAAAGGCGCAGTATCTGTTATTCGCGGAATCCCGGTATCCTCACGTTAGACAAGGGGAATTACGATCTTCTTGTGGCACTGACATATCCTGATGTATATGAAAAAATAATAGAGCTAAGCTTATATACTTATCGCATCAATCAGTGTGAGCTAAGTTGAATTTGCCACCAATATGCTTGGAGTGCCACTCCATACCTAGCGATGGTGCGCAGATGGCAAATGATGCTCTATCCCCTGCTCTCTCCCAGAGTAACAACGTAGAGCCGTCCAAAAATTCGTTGCCTTGAGGACAGAGAGAAGAAGCAAACAGGACGAGGCCGTACCAACTTTCCCTGATGTCTCTTCTAGTCGTTAAGTACTGCTGCGTGGCGTGGCTGCGCCACTTGGTGGGAGTACGCGCTTAAACTTTCGTGTTTCACGTGATAGTTCCGACGTCATCTTGCTCGTAAAGTAGCGTAGTAAAAAAAGTTAATATTTAAAAACTCTGTGGTCTTGCCCCTGGCAAGAGAAAATGTCTCTTTAATAAATGTGATATCAGGTGGCGCCGATCACTTAGTCGCCTGCAGCGCAGGATAGCTCACCTGGGCGCTTAGTCGCGAGTTACGATGTTATTTACGGCCACGCGCTAATTTCCTCTAAAGTGGTACGTTTTTAGGCGGCGATCGCGCGGTACGTGATGTGACAGTGTGAAGAAAGCAGAATGGCTTAAGTGCATCAGGGGCTCACATTGGACATTCGCCGGCGCGAAAATACAATAAATCGCCGAGCAGATAAGATAAGAGTAAAAGCCACCGTTTCGGCTATGCGGATTTAGTTGACATTTAGGGATAGCTTCGCCTCACAGGTGCGGAAGAACTCAGCGACGTGAACGAGAAGCTAATGTACTTATTCAGTACCGAATGTGCACACCATAAGATCACGCGCCGGTGAATGTAAGGAGGGCTAAACTTCTGTTGTTCCTGAGTGTTCCCCAAGAGAGCCTCCTAGAACAATATGAGCTCATGCTTGAAATAGGAATGGCCTCGGCTGCAATTGATAGATTCAATGGAAATCAGGTAGCTCTAAGAAGAGCGGCTGTAGTTAGGTAGGATTTTTGGATCTAGTAGGGACATTACTAAGGCCGATGTGTGGCACTACGTTGTCTTTTGGCAAAGTAAACCCTTCTCTAAGGTTTTCATTTCGTTCGCTATCACCGTGAGTATTATATAACCCGAGCATTTGTCTAGCCTACTGCAAAAAGCAAATAGCGCTGATTCCTTAACTTCCCTAAAATTCTGGAAATCAAAGTCACAACCGTGATAATAGTGAGCAGCTGCTGTTAAATGCTGCTTTCGGCGAGTTTCAATTCGCGCTTCGAAATTGGCCTGCAACGCTCAATTCCGATTTACACGGCGCTCAGAAAACGAAGCATGATGAACGGGAAAGTACAATTAGGCAGTCTTGAAATTCAACAATGCAGAAAGCGCTGCATCCTTGATGTAGGGTGTCCGCTTTTCGTTCAAGTGGAGCGCACATTGAATCCTAATATAGTATTATTATTGCGAAAGCAATGCTACTTGCACTTTCAAGCCTTTGCCGCACCGTGGCGGTGCCACCATTGACCTTTCGCGTGACCTCTGTGTGACGTCACGCCGAAGAGCTGGGCGACCATCTCGCGCCGTCTGCGAGCAGTGGCGGTACCTCCGCCGGCGGGTTAATATCTGCTTCGACGATGCCACCTACAGCTAGGGAAGCTCGTCGCAATGAGCGTAAGAGACAGCAGCGAGCTAAAGAGACGAAGGAACGGCGTATCCATATCGTATCCAGAGTGAATTACTGTATAACCACTACAGTCTAACCATGACAAGCATATCCATAGACACCACCACCAGCCGAATATTAGCTGAACCTGGGTGTAGCCATGGGTATTGCTTTCGCAGTCTACCGGGCTTAACCAAGCTAAGCCTCTGCCAATAATTTTATCCACCAAAAATAAGCCTAGTTTGGATAGCAACATACGGAAAACGTGTGCGGGATTTTCCCGCGAATTGCTAGCGCCCCCTGTGGCCGTTGCACCAGTCGCATAGTAGGATGAGTGCTGCTACCTTTGCTGGAGACGCGGAGGAGCGGCTCAGAAACAACAGAAACCGGTTTTATGCTGCTTCTACAAGCGCGGGGCTGAGATAAAAAGGCTTCTCTTACTTGCCTCTTCCATGGCCGTACAGAAAAGCGATGTCGCAGAGATGAATTCATGTGGCTGAACGAGCACGGAGTATCATTCAGCTTGTGATTTTTTTGTCTGCTTTTTTATAATTTGCCTAACTGGATTCCGCCTTCCATGCCATGCATGAAATAACGTTTATAATAGTTTGCGTGTTCCCTGTGATCACTGGCGCAATTCAGACGCGAGGAGGGGAAGAACTTTATTAAAAACTATGACTCCTTTTTTTTTGGTGAGAGCTCAATTCACGTGCGGCTGCATGGGCATACTTGTCGACCGAATGCGCTTGACGACCTACTTTGGCCCGGGACATGATGGCGTGCTCCGGTCCCCAACGGAACTGACCAATGCGCCCATCTACGGTTCCAGATAGGTTATTTGTTATTAGATAGGTTATTTGCACGTCTTCGCATTTAAAGGGGTAGGGACACAAAATCTGTGAAGCACGTTTTTCTTGAAAATGGTGCATAGCGATTCTGCAAGTCTAGAGCACGATATTTGAAACATGAAATCGTAGTATCATATTATGAGTAAGCAGTACTTTCCCTTTCGGTTTTTACTTGACATCAAAATACACAAGACATAGCAGTGACCCCCCCCCCCCCCCCACAAAAAGGGGCAGTGATGGCGTAGTTGTAGAATATATGTACCTCGCATGCAGGAGGACCGTGGCTGAAATCCTGGTGCCGCGCTATTGCGAACGTGATTAAAAAAATACGCGTGTAGGTGGAATTGCGTAAACAGGTTTGAGGTGCGACGTGATGCCTGTGAACACCTCCGGCAATACACTCCCTCACCAGAACATGAGTTGACCACCCTGGTGCAATAATTGGCCACAACCTCCCATTATTAGTCCTATAAAATCTTTTTCCTCAGTCACCAGCGGCTGCAGGGCAACTGACCACGGCGGCGGTCAGACCTGTGAAGCAGCGGAGGTGCTAAGAATTTCTGGGTCCGCTGTACAGGCCGCCATATGAGACTGACTGTAGCAACGTTTAATGCTAGAATCACAGCTAGGGATGCTAGTTTAACAGTCCTATTAGGAAGTAGAGGGTACGAAATGGGATATGAAGGATATATTGAGGTTAGGCGACAGAGTGAGGCAATACTGTACTGAAAGATGGACAAGCACTTTTTCATCGAGATTTACCTGAGAGGAGAAAACTAGAAGTAGGTTTCCTTGTCAATAAGTATATAGTGCGTAATATAAGGTAATTCTATAGCATTAATAGAGGGTGGCTACTTCAACGCCACTTCAAGGGCCACTTCAAAGCCAAGGTAGGGAAAAAGAAGGCAGGATATCAGGCAGTTGGAGACTACGGTATGGTGGATGAAATAGCTGGGGGATTTACTAGTTGAATTTGCAGAGTGCAATAACTTCAGAATCATGAATGCCTTCTCCAGAAAACGGAATAACCGGATGTGGACATGGAAAAGTCCTAAAGGGTAGACTAAAAATGAAATTGTCTTTATGTTCTATTTTAATCCCGCCATTATGTAGGATGTACAGTTAATCGGGAAATTGCGATGTAGTGACCACAGGATGGTAAGGTCTCGAATTAATCTAAATCTCAACAGGGAACGATAAAGAGCAGTAACAAAGAAGTGAATCAAAGAATTAGCGGGGACGGGGAGGGGCAGATGAGTTCAAGATTCGCTAGAGAATATATATTCAGCTCTAACCCAGGATGACGACATTAGCCAAAAAGCAATGAGCAATAATTTCAGAAATATCATTACTGATTTTGCTGTAGAAGTAGGCGGTAGGATAGTTAGAGAGGACATGGGTATGCTGTCCAAGGAGACGAAATGTTTATTTTGCAAACGCCAAAGTAAGAAAGCTTCATACCCAACAGACCAGATAGAACTGGCCAAGATATCAAAGGTCGTCAATCAGCCTAAAATAGTTGATATAAGGAAGTATAACATGGAGAAAATAGGGCATGTTGTAAAAAACGGGGAAAGCCTTAAAGTGGCGAGTTCTATAGTGACTTGTAAAGTAACCAAAGTAGTCAGGATAATAAAGAGATTGCCTGTAGGGAAGCCAGTCTGACGTACTGCCAGTGACGTATGAAGAGATTAAAAAAGCTTTAGAAAATATTGAAAGTGTGAAAGCAGATGGAGGGGGTTAGGTAACAGCAGGTTTGTTGCAAGGACGGGGGGACATCGTGCTAGGAAAATCGGCCACCCATTATACGCGATGCCTGGTGTCATCGACGGTATCGGAACCATGGAAGAAGGCAAATATTATAATAATGTATAAGAAATGAATGCTATTGGTTTTAATAAAATAAATACCAATCTGCTTACTATCTATTACGTATAAGGTGTCTACTAAGGTAATTGCTAATAGAATTAAGACAACCTTAGAATTCAATCAAGCAAACGATCAAGAACGATTTCGGAAAGGGTACTCTACTATCGATCATATCGATAGTAGAGTATCATATCGATTAACCAGGTGGTCATATCGATCAAGCTGGTGATAGATAATTGCTGAGAATATAACCAGCACTTATACATAGCCTTCATTCATTACAAAAAAGCTTTTGATACAATAGAAATCTCGGTGGTCATGCAGGCATTGCGAAATCAGGCGGTGGACGAGCCGTACGTGAAAGTGCTGGAAGATATATATATATATATATATATATATAGTTGCTGCACAGCAACCATAGTTCTACATAAACAAAGTAACAAAGTTCCAATAAAAAGATGTTAGACAAGGAGATACAATCTCCCTACCACTGTTCCAAGCTTCCTTAGAGGAAGCATTCAGACTTGGAATCGGAGCAGTTAGGGACAAGGGTAGAGGGAGAACCCCTCAATAATCTGTGATTCTTTGATTTATTGCCTTGCTACGTAACTCTGAGAATGAACTACAAATAATAATTGATGAGCTAGACAGGAAAAGCAGAGAGGTAGACTTGAAAATAATCGGCGGAAGACTGAGGTAATATTTAACAGCCTCGGGAAGGAACAGCAGTTTAAGTTAGATACTGAAGCAGTGGAAGTAGTAGGCGAATATGTTTACTTAGGAGAGATAGTAACCGTAGATCCGGACCATGAAAGGGAAAGAACAAGGAGAATAAGATCGGGATGGATTGCATATTTAATTTCATTTCATTTTATTACCTTAAAGACCCCTCGCGGGGTATTACATAAGGAGTGGGATGAGCAGAAAAGGTACAAGACAATGCAATATATGTGATCATATACAAAAAGTGTTGTTTAGATTGCTAGCAAACGATAAAGGGCAGGTGATGTCGACGATATGCTGGGGAAGGCCGTTCCAATCTTTAGCTGCACGTGGGAAGAAGGAGGCTGAAAAAGTAACAAGTACTCGCAGATTATGACTAGCAGCTTACCGATATCACTAGAGGAAAGTATACTACAGTTGCATCTTACCTATACTCACATTTGAGGCTGAAATGTGGAGGCTAACGAAGAAGGTTCTACTGAAGTTGAGGACAACGCAGAGGGCTATGGAACGAAAAATGGCAAGAGTAAATTTAGGAGATAGGAAGCGTGCACAGTGGCTCAGGGAAATAACTCAAGTTACTGACATTCTAGTGGAAATCAAGAATAAATGGGCATAGGACAGGACGTGCAGAGCAAAGAGAGGAGAACAGATGGTCGCTTAAGGTAACGATCTGGATTGCAAGGGAAGGGAAGCGCTGCAGGGTACGGCAGAAAGTTAGTTTGGCGGGTGAGGTTAAGGAGTTCTCAGGAGTCAGGGTTTTATAGGCGGACGCTATGGAAGTGCATAAAGAGCTGACCAACAACAGCAACATCATTTGGCCTGATGTAGACATATATCAACAGTATGAGCATCATCCTTTACGTCCGAAAACTTTGCAACGACGTCACAAAAACCTGATTATGTCTTTTCAGCGAATTTATTTTATAGTCAATGCAGTAACGATGTGCCCCGAGTATTAGAGCGAAAATTGCAACAAACTTCAAGCTGGGAATGCAGTGCTTTTTGCGCCATCCTTGAGTTAATCCATGACTGTGATAGTCTTCTCACAAAAAGGAAGCACATGAAAAGGTTTTCAAACCTTGTAATTTTGTGTCTCTACCTTTTTCTTTTATTGCCGATTTCGACATTCTAATCAATCTTTACAAAAAATAAGACATGTCAGCTATGTTTTGGCCTGCATGGCTCTAAAGTTCTTTCAGGAACATCAGTGCGTCCAGCAGACACATAGAATGTGGTGGATCGGACAGTGCTTTATGCGCGTTTCTTAAGCACGCAACATTTACAGTGAAATGATCGCGAACCAAGCGGGCAACAAATTACTCGTGTTCAAACTGAATTCTAGTTTTACAGACAGAGTGGAAGCTCAGAATCGATTGTTTCCGGTTTCTACACAAAGACCAGTCAGTGTTCCAGGGAAGGACCAACCGTAAAACAGGTGTAAATCCCACTCACAAGTATAGAAACATCAATGCTAAAACAATCACTACATTTCACGCTCTTTTATTTGAGGCCGACTGGTCAGAAGTATACAACAAAAATGACCCGAATGAAACCTCCAATATTTTATCTCTAAGGTGAAGAAGTTATACAACACAGCGTTCCCACTTGTCAATCACGTAAAATTTAAGAAGGAAAAGAAACCTTGGATAAACAAAGAACTGTAAAAATGAACATTAGATAAAAATAAGCTCTTTGCCCGCTTTCTAGAAAACAAGGACAAAACCATACTACACACGTTTAAAAAGATACGAAGCAAAGTGAGCGCTTACCTTAGAAAGCAAAACAAGAATATTACGAAAGGGCCTTCTACAACCAACAGAACTCAGAACAAGTCTGGAGAACAATCAATAATTTACCGAGCAGGAAAACTGCAACAGTGCCCCATGAGATTCTTGCGGGCAGTCATAGCTACAAAGGTTTTGCACTTTCGAACAGGTTCAATGAGCATTTTCTGGCAGTAGGCGATAGCGCGAATTCACAACACACCACTCCCCATGTTAACTTTTTTCACCAACTATCAAGAGTGTAAAATTTATTTCAACCCCACAACAGCATCAGAAGTCGCGCAGTATATCATGCACTTGAAAAATAGCTCAGCTGCTGGAGTAGATAGCGTTAAAGCCCAAAAAGCGGAAGTTTTTGCTTAGTACGGGCAGCGGTATGTACAAACACAATCAAAATGTGAGTCCTTGGCAGGAACATAATGAGGTGTATAATGCCCACACACTTCATAATGGCAATATTTGTGTTCACATATTGCTCCTTTCAGAAATACTAATGTGTTTGTGATACACGCATATTGGCATGTTTATTGAAGACTGAATAGATATTCATATTATATGCATCTCAAAAGCAATAGCCTATATACTCAAAATTAGGTTTAGCAGCTGCTGCAAATCACAGTGAACAGCAGCGGTAAACTAATGGAAATAAAAACTTACAACACAAATAAATGATGAAAAATAAAAAACAAACAATCAATATATACATATAGATATATACAGTACATCTAAAAAAAAACGCAGTCACAATATTTTGAACAATATCAGCAGCTGTAGAAAGCAACCGTGATAGACACAAAACGAGAATACAAAATAGTAGTCTCCCGTATGCATATTTATATATGAGCACAACATGAAGGGAGGGCCACTGAATTTTAAGATATAGGTTTGTGCCTTCTGTGCAAATGTAGAAACAATAAGATAAATACTTATAAAAACTCAGTGTGCAATTTACTCAAGAAACATTGTAGCTACGTTAATAAAGTGTGCCCACTGCTTACGCTACACGTGTGAGCACTGTATATAGCGAATTACTCTAGATGCATTCAATATCGCATTATTATGACAAAACATCGACATCACTCTACGGGAGAACATGATATGTTGTGAGAAGCAGCAGCATTGCGGCACTGGGGTAAGAGAGATGTTTCTGTGGTCAGCGGAGCACTTGGCTGTCTCACTGCGTAGAGAGCAGTTCAATGCAGAGTGCGTTTGTGACGTTTTTTTTTTTTTTTGTAGCACTTCAAACAAAATAAGGAAAGTCTTTTGTAAGACATTAGTTGATTTCATGTCTTCTGGACTGCGGTTACTAATATGCGATAGTGTGTGCCCACTTTCTCAATTCCACTTTCTTATTTTCCACATGTACACTTCTACTGCAAAAAAATATTTTACTTTAATATGTAAAGGCCATGCAACAAAGTGAGGGCATGTGGACATGAGCCCATGGAAATTCAGAATATTAATCATTTTGGATCGAGGTAGTTCGCTGCACAGTGTTGTAGCATTTTCACTTTAACCATATTGGAACCATGCTTGCAAATTAAGAAACTATGCCCAACAAAATGCACATGGGCAAAATCAAAAGATGAAGTGGAAATGCTCTCTGTTTTCACGGATGGAAATTAATGCTTTGCGCTTGTGAAAGGTTAATTCCTGAATGCCACTCACAGTAGCAACCAGAACAGCATTGTTTCGTGTTAATTAGGTACAGTCCGAGATTCTTAGCAAAGTATTAAGCTATCTAATGAAATTCTATGGTACATATTTACTGTTAGGCAGCACTGCTAACCCTCTGCTATTTCATTCTAGATATTGTGAGCGCAGTGCTTAAACCTTCACCTCTTTCATCTGTATAGGCCCATCATCATCAACATCATCATCGCTGACTACTGCTCGGCGCGTCGCGCGCTGTGTGCCAGCTGGTTCTAGAAAAGAACAGACGTTCGAGCAAGTGCTGTATTCCCCACCTCTCGCTTTAGACCCACCTACCGCTCTCCCTGGAGCTCCGTTCAGGCCTTTGCTTGCGTCAACGGCCCTGTGCTATGGATGAGGGCAACGGTGCTCGCTCACCCCTTGCGTCTCCTGCTCCTACTGCGGCTGCCCCTGCCTGGACAGGCATCAGCCGCCAGCGCAATCCCCAGATCTTTGCCGGCATTCGCGGTGAAGATGTCGGCGACTGGCTCGATAACAACAGGGTCAGCACATTTAACCGCTGGTATGACGCTCACAAACTGCTCAACGTCGTCTTCTACTTGGTTGACGTCGCCAAAACCTGGTTTCTCAATCATGAGGATGACATCGCTGACTGGACTACATTCACGGACCATCTAAAGGAAATTTTCGGCACTCTGGCTGGTCGCTCAGAGCAGGCAAAGAAAAAACTTGGAACTCGTCTCCAGCTACCCGGTGAGTCTGACATGTCGTATATCGAGGACGTTCTGGCCCTTTGTCGCCGTATCGAAGCTGCTATGCCTGAATCTGAGCGTGTTCGCCATTTAATTAATGGCATCAACACTGCTGCTTTCAATGCCTTCTTGGTTCAAAATCCGTCGTCCATGTCTGCCATCACATCTAGATGTCAACGTCTGGACCAGCTAAAGTCGTGCCGCCTCTGAAGTCGCCGACGTTTTCCTGCGTGCGATAGTTTTTCGTAATGGAGCTCCCCGTATTCTCATTAGCGTCCGTGGAAAGACATTTCTTTCCACGATAAAATTTGGGGCTGCTCATGGGTCGCTGCGAGGATTGCCGACGTTCGAGGAGCGGTCCGTTTTTCATGTCTTGTTGATTTTTGTCTGTGACGGCCTGAACCATAGAGTTAAGGCTGGCATTTGTGTAGAGCCGAAAAATTGATGATGATGCAGCCACCTGGAAGAAAATAATGCGTTCGTGCGCCAGGTACCTCCTATAAACAAGCGCTAAATGACCAGCTGCATTTTTGAGCTCTGCTTTTCTGTGGGTATGTTGCGTCGACTGATCAGTTACTTTAAATGAATAATCGCTGCTTTTTCCTTTTTCATTTACCCTCTTAGCAAACTCTTTCAATATGTGCTTACGGTGACGCGCCTCGGTTCAATATATGAGACACTCTACGCCACCTGCCATTATACCGTGCCAGCACCACTCTCTACTAGGCAAATCATTGGCTGAATTCACAATACTTTAATGCAGTGTCGTTAATGGTCCCATATCGCAAAAAATTGGCGTCGTCGTCCTTTTTTGTGAACGAAATATCTCGACTGAAAATTCAGGAGCAGTTTGAAATGTTCAGAATAATGTAAATTTCTCAAGGAAGTTCTGTAACTGAAGCAAGGTAATTGAGCGGAAATGCAAACTGAATCAGCTTTAAGCGGAGGGAGCGGGGGGGGGGGGGGAGTTAGAAGTCAAGCCCAGGACTTTCATGTTGCGTGCGAGGCATACACACGCTCATAGGGCACGAAGGCTCGCTGGTTCAAGTTGAATAAAGGTAGACTTACTGAATAAGCAATGCGATATTAATAGGCGATGCATAAATAAGCGTCCCGATTTTTAACGTATCCCTCACGGGAACTAGACCCCATAGCAATCACGCATAATTGTATGCAAAGAAGACTTTTTTTGCTATTCTTTACTCCTCTGGGATGGAACACTTTTTGGCTGTAATGCTGCTCTTATCAGGCCTGTCTGGTATGGTGTTGTAGTAGTTTTGTTTTAGGCATCTTGTTCTAGCATTTCTCTTACCGAGCCTTCTCGAGATACAACCTGGTTTTGTGATGGATGTGTTTTGCATCAGTCTAGGTACTCAAGCGTTTTTATTTGTTTTGTATTGTCTAGACTATACCTTTCTTTCTGTACCATGTGTTTGGTTTATCAGCACTGTCTCTTATTTTTTTTGTATGTTACATTCTTCTGCTCATTATTCTTTTTTTCCGCTAGGTGGACTTTTGTCAATCTTCCATTACAATGCCATAGGAGACTGGCAAGCTCTATTTTCTACCCCATTTTAGTCCTAATCTATTTCTGTTTGTTGTAGACTATCCTGCTTCCTCTCTCTTTTTTCTACGTCTTTGTGTTCTGTACATCTGTTTCTCTTGCCACCCTTTCTTTGTCACTTTTGTATATCCGTTGAGGTTATGAGGTTTAGGTCGTTGCAGAGTATAGGTTGCATTAGCCTTGCGGGTTCTGTCGTCAATTTGTATATTCGTTGTTTTGCTGCTGTTCTTTGCTTTTCCGGTTCTGTTTCCTGTTTTTCTCTTGTGTACAGGTCTGGATGCTATCTTCAGGAGGGCTGGTCTTTTTTCTTGGGGAAGGGGGGAAGGGGATCAGAGACCATACCTTGTGGCTCGGAACTCGTTTTCTTCTTTTTTGTTGTTAATATTTTTACTTCACTGTTTAAGAAGTTTATTTTTTTTAATCGTGGGCTCTTGTTCTGTTTCAGATATTTTTAATTGGCTTCAAGCACGGTAAATATTTTGCTGGTACTGGCTCCCTCTCCTCTTTGAAGTTTCTTTTAGTTGTTAGAGAGAACAAATAAAATGGGTAACATGGGCTTCCCCTTCATGGATCACTGCCTTGTCGTGGCGGAGGGGCTTGCGAAACTCGATGAAGTCGTGAGCTCTGCTGTGTAGGGCCACCCAAGATAGACAGGTCACGGCAGAGAGTTCTGACAAAAATGTGATTCACTATAGAAGGTAACGGCAACCCACTCCAGTATTTCCTGCCAAGAAAACCCTATGGCCAGTCACAATACCATTATCGATATGGCGCCGGAAAATGAGCCCCCCAGGTTGGAATGCGTCCCACATGTTACTGGGGATGAACAAAGGGCGATTCCTAGTAGCTCCAGGACGAATGAAGCGGCTGGGCTAAAGCCAAAAGGACGCTCAGTTGTGGATGTGTCGGGAAGCGACCGGAAAGTCCGATGTTGCAAGGAGATATATCACATAGCAACATGGAATGTAAGATCTATGACGCAAGGTAAACTGGATATCGTCAAGCGAGAAATGGACAGATTGAACATTGATATCTTGGGTATCAGCGAGCTCAAGTGGACCGGAATGGGAGAATTTAACTCCGGCGACCATTATGTCTTTTATTGTGGGCACGAATCCAAGAGAAGGAATGGGGTCGCTCTCATAGTAAACAGAAGAATGGGCAAAGCAGTGCTAGGGTACAACCCCAAAAACGACCGAATGATTTCACTTCGGATCCAAGGTCACCCTTTCAACATAACAGTTATCCAAGTCTATGCACCGACCACTGCTGCTGAAGAAGCTGGCGTTGAGAGATTTTATGCGGACCTACAATGCCTTTTAGACCGCACCCCATCATCAGACGAGGTTTTTCTCATAGGAGACTGGAATGCTAAGGTCGGGAGTGAAGAAATATCCGGAATTACAGGCAAGTTCGGTCTTGGTGAGCCAAATGAAGCTGGGCAGAGGCTAGTAGAGTTCTGTCAAGAAAACAACCTGACCATAGCGAATACTCATTTTCAACAGCACAAGAGGCGCCTGTACACATGGATTTCACCGGACGGTCTGTACAGGAATCAGATCGATTATATTATTTGCCGGCAGAGATGGAGAAGCGCTATACAAGCAGTAAAAACAAGGCCTGGGGCCGATTGTGGCACCGATCATCAGCTTCTTGTTGCCAAAATTAAGCTTCGATTGAGGAAAACGCAGAAAACTAGAAGGCCTTTCAGGTATGATCCGGATCAGATTCCATTAGAATATGCTGTGGAAGTGAGCAATCGATTTCAAGAATTAGATCTAGAAGACAAAGAGCCCGAAGAGATGTGGACTGATGTTCGTGATATAATACAAGAAGTTGCTACTAAGGTAGTTCCAAAGCAAAAGAAATGCAAAAAAGCAAACTTGTTATCTGAAGAGGCTTTGCAAATAGCTGAGGAAAGGAGGATGGCAAAAGGTATGGGGGAAAGAGAAAGATACAAGGTTCTCAATGCGGATTTTCAGAAAATAGCAAGGAGAGATAAGAATGCCTTCTTGAACATACAGTGTCAAGCAGTTGAGGACAACAGCCAATGAAGGAACACAGGAGCTCTGTATAAGACAATCAGATATCAAAGGAAGCTTCTGTGCTAAGCTGCGCGTGATAAAGGACAAACGAGGCAAGGACCTCACTGAAGCCTCAGAGATAAAGAAGAGGTGGCAGGAATACACAGAAGAACTGTACAAGAAGGACCCGGATGTGCAAACCCAACATAGGACGGTTGTGATTACTGATCTCCAGCCGGGCATCCTGAAGAGTGAAGTTGAATGGGCCTTAGCCAGCCTTGCTAAGAACAAAGCTAGCGGAATTGATGGTATTCCAGCTGAGTTGCTTCAAAACCTCAACCACGACGCTGTTAACACCCTGCATACATTATGTCAAAAGATTTGGACAACCCTGCAGTGGCCACAGGATTGGAGGAGGTCAGTTTACATCCCCATTCGAAAGAAAGGCAGTGCCAAAGATTGTTCCAACTACCGCACGATCGCGCTTATTTCGCATGCTAGCAAGGTGATGTTAAAAATCCTGCAAGGTAGGCTGCAGCAGTATGAGGATCGGGAGCTTCCGGACGTGCAAGCTGGGTTTCGCAAGGGCAGAGGAACTAGAGACCAAATTGCCAACCTTCGCTGGATCATGGAAAAAGCAAGAGAGTTCCAGAAACCCATTTACTTATGCTTTATTGATTATGCGAAAGCGTTTGACTGCGTAGATCACAGCAGATTGTGGCAAGCTCTCCAAGAGATGGGAGTTTCAATTCACCTCATCTGTCTCCTCAGGAACCTTTATGAAGGGCAAGAGGCCACAGTCAGAACTGGGCATGGTCTTACTGATTGGTTTCCGATTGAGAAAGGGGTGAGGCAAGGCTGCATACTGTCGCCCTGCCTATTTAACCTATATGCAGAGTGCATCATGAGGAAGGCCGGTCTGGACGAGTCTTCAGCTGGAGTGAAGATCGCTGGAAAACGCATGAACAACCTTAGATATGCGGATGATACCACTTTAATGGCAGAAAGTGAATTGGATCTCAAGAGACTTCTGATGCGCGTACAAGAAGAGAGTGAGAAGTTTGGGCTTAAACTGAACATTAAAAAGACGAAGATCATGGCGTCTTGCCCTATCAAGTCCTGGAGCATCAATGGACAAGAAGTGGAAGCTGTGACAGATTTTCTGTTCTTGGGCGCCAAGATTACCTCGGAAGGAGACTGCAGCCATGAAATTAGGAGACGCCTGCTTCTGGGAAAGAGAGCAATGGTTAGCCTTGACCGCCTAGTAAAGAGCAGAGACATTAGTCTGCCAACCAAGATCCGTATAACCCGTGCTATGGTCTTTCCAGTTGTGATGTATGGATGCGAGAGTTGGACTGTGAAAAAGGCTGACCGCCGAAGAATTGACGCGTTTGAATTGTGGTGCTGGCGAAGACTCTTAAGAGTTCCTTGGACTGCCAGAAGATCAAATCAGTCGATATTGTCGACCATAAACCCTGACTGCTCATTGGAGGGTCAAATTCTAAAGTTAAAGCTCAGCTACTTTGGTCATCTGATGAGAAGAGAGGAGTCGCTGGAGAAAGATTTGATGTTGGGAAAGGTTGAGGGTCGCCGGAGAAGGGGTAGGCAGCGAACGCGATGGTTAGATGGCATTCTCGAGGCATTGCAGATGAAGCTATGTGATGTTAAGAAGATAGTGAGAGACCGGAAAGCGTGGCGTGACATGGTCCATAGGGTCACGAAGAGTCGGACACGACTGAACGCCTGAACTGAACTGACTGACTGAACATGGGCTTAGCCGTAACTATTGACTGAACCGTGGCGATGACACAATTTATAGCCTTTCACGGACGGAAATGCGTGAAACGCTACAAAGCGACGGCTTAAAATCTTCGCTTCGTAAAGCTTACGGGCTTAGATAAAAACACGAACTATTTAAAGATGCTGTTCTTAGCAAGTACCGCTTATAGGTCATTAAATGCATGCACCATGCGCTTGGAACATCGTTTTTAATTCAATAAATTTCATATCTGACACTCATCATATCCGTCTATACTTTGCGGTCTGGACCTAATAGTGGTTTCAAAAATTAAGCGCCGCAAAAATATGCAATACTGCACTTAGTAAATGAAGGCTTAAATGTTTATTCTATAACCAACATATCATAATTTTCCTGTACCTAAACGCGAATAATGGCGGAAGCCTCCGGAAGCAGGTTTTTGTAGTGTTGCCCTACTTGCTTACCCGCAAGCAGGCATACCGCAGTGCATCATGGTCGAGGCTTCAGGAATAGCCATCGGCACAGTGCTACAGGAAATGAATAACAAAATCTTGCGCCCACAAGACAGAGCTATTCGGCTATCAGTCGAGCACTTCGCCCTGGATCCGGTATGTGGCGGCGAGCACGCCACAAACTCTAAAGACTGCACTGCAAAATTCCGAAGGAACTAGCAGCAACAATCCAGTAACAAGAACAAGAAAAAGAAGAAAAACAAGAAAAATAAAAGAAGAAAAGAGAGAACGAGAATCTCCCGCCCCCTTCGATTAACATGGAGGCAAATTCTAAACAAAACATCAAGAGAGGAACTGAGCCAGCGTGGTCAAGAACGGGAAGCCGCAGGTGAGTGGGGTCGACCCTCCTCCACCCAATACTACCTCTCCACCTACACCAAATTTGGAAGAGATTGAATTAATGAACAGATAGCAGCCCTAGAAGCTCAAATAGAGTTGTTAACCAGCAAACTAGAAACTGCACTAGGCAAATCTCAGCCGCCTCAGCAAGAGGAGGCGATGAAAAGCGACGCAGAGACTAGCATGGAAAACAAACTAGAAGCTATGATGAGGAATATACAAGAATCCATTCCCTCCATAGTATCACGACAGATAGCGAAAGCGATGACAATTCGCAAGTATGCTAACAAAAGGAGACCTACGAATCCTATAACTCACAAGATGCGTAGGGTGATCAGTGAGGGTGAAAAGCTGCAGCAACTCCCCCACCAGAATAACAATCTCCAGGCACAACATGGCGGGACGAACTAAGTAGAGTCCTATAATTTTAGCACAGTGGAATGGTCGAGGCTTTAAATCAAAGACTAAGAGAGCGGACCTTAGGATGCACCTTTTCACGTACGAGCATACTCCGGCAGTGGTGGCCGTACAGGAGCCAGGCGGGAATGCGAGCTTCACAAACTACATAACGTTCCAACTCGGCCCCCTAACGTGCATCTTCGCGCACAAAAATTTCACAGCAAATTTGATAGGTCTGGAATTACAAGCCAGCTTTTCATACCTGATGGTGACTCTCCTGCCCATAAAAAAGGATGATCCGCCGCTCCACATTCTGAACGTGTACTGCCCACCTAAAGCAAAAATGTAACCTCCACACTCCTAAGTAGGGCTGTCAGCGAAGCGGGACGAGATCCGTTACTAGCGTTAGGAGATTTGAATGCGCAGAGCCTCTCATGGGGCTACATCCGAGAGGACATATGAGGACGGAAACTAGCGGAGACAGCGTCCACATTAGGCCTAACCCTATACACCGACCCGGTGTACCCCACGCGAATTGGGAACTCGGCGCAGAGGGACACTTGTCCGGACTTAACTTTTTCAAAAAAACGCGGTGCGAGTGGAGTGGACGAATACGCAGGAAACATTCGGAGCGTCCACTGTCTGATCGACATAACGATCCGCACTAAACTTCTTACCAGACCGACGGGGCAGAGTAGGATGCCGGACTGGGCAAAATTCAGAAAGGAATAATGTTAGTTCTAACCAGGAGCAGGGATACCAAGCCTGGACCAAACAGCTGCTGACCAGTCTCCGTTCGACGGAAACGTGGGTAAAGATCTCTGAGGCGGTGATGGCTGTGGAGACCCACATCCTCCACCTCTGAAAAGCCAGACGCAGCATGGTTAAAATATGGCGCAGGCAGAAACATAACCGCAAGCTAAAACCCCGGATCGAAGCGATAACAAAAGAGGCGGCAGAATACGCGGCGCAACTCGCGGACGCTAACTGGGTAGAGAGGTGCACCGCGGCAGTTAGGCAGATGTCTGGCAAAAACACATGGCGTCTCTTCCGAGCTCCCATAGATCAAAACCATACGCGCACCGAGTCGCAGAAACACCTGCAGAGAGCAATACATGCATTTCAAGGAAATACGGCCCAGCTAGCGCTGAAGCTCCGAGACCAGTACTCGAGCACGACCCAAGACCCAAGGGCAGAAGCTTACAGGTATAGTGGAGACGAAAATGTTGCGCTAGATGAACCTTTCAAATTATACAAGCTCAAGGCAGCCCTAGCGAGAATTAAATGCGGGACCGCGCCAGAAAGGGAAGGGATCACGGTAAAACTCCTAGCAAACCTACCAGAGCACGCATACCAATCCCTTCTAGAACACTTCAATTCGATCTGGATGGGCGAAGTTCCTCTTCCCACCGAATGGAAGACGGCACTCATAAATTCATCCCAAAGGTAGTCAAAGCCATAGATACGGACAACTTCAGGGCCCTTTCTCTCACGTCGTGCGTGGGTAAATTGATGGAAACAATTATCAGAGACAGACGTTCCGAGTATCTTGAAAATATGCGAGCCTTCGCCGACTCGATGTATGGCTTCAGGCCAAACAAATCGGCTCAGGACACCCTGCTACAGCTCAGCAGAGAAATATTAAATCCGATAGAACATCCGAACGGGGATAAGATAGTGCTGGCCCTAGATCTGAAGGGAGCCTTCGATAATGTGACGCACGAGGCCATCCCGACACACCTTTCGGAGACGGGGTGTGGAAAGAACCCGTTCGAGTATATAAAGGGCTTCCTCTCAGACAGGCAGGCCTACTTGAGGATCCAGAACGCCGACCACGGACCCTTTCTATTAGGCACGAGAGGTACACCACAGGGAGCGGTGCTATCCCCGCTGCTTTTCAACATGGCAATGAAAAATCCCCCGGTCCACCTGGAGAAAGTCTCGGGTGTGCAGTACGCGCTGTACGCGGACATCTCCATATGGGCAACGCGGGGCTCTCTCGGAGAAATGGAGGCCAGTTTGCAGAAGGCAGCCACCGCTGTGAATGAGTACGCGAAAAAATGCGGCCTTCAGTGCTCACCAAAAAAATACGAATTCGTCCATATTCGTCCTTCCCAAAAGTGCACAGACAAGATAGAACTTCGACTTGGATCAGAACCACTATCCGAGAGAGAGAAAATTAGAGTACTGGGCTTTTTCATTCACCAGCGTAAGCTTGCGACAACCACTCTCGACAAGCTAAAAAAGGTGCGAGACGAGGTGGGCCGAATGGTCCGCAGAGTCTCAAACAAGAAAGGGGGACTGAGTAGCAAATATGCTTTACGACTGGCCAATGCCTTTGTAACGAGCAGAATCCTGCACTCGACCCACTATCTCCATCTCAAGAAACACGACGAGAACATCCTCTAGGTGATCACGCGCAAAATAGCGAAGAAGGCCCTCGACCTCCCTATAACCACGTCGAACCTGAGACTCCAAGGTCTGGGTATGACGAACTCGTTCGAGGAGCTGAGAGAAGCCCACCTAACGAGTCAATACACGCGACTATCGCAGACACCGTCGGGGCGTCGCCTATTAACCCGTCTACACATACAACACACGACTGTAACCGAGGAAAGAGTAAGGCTTCCCCAGGAGTGGCGATACGCCCTGCGCGTAAAACCACTCCCCACTAATATGTCCAAGGACGACCACGAGGGTAGGCGCATGGCCAGGGCAGAGGCCTCAGCTCATCACTACGAAGGGAAACCCGGAGTGTACTGTGTGGACGCGTCCAGCCCGCACCAAGGCGGGTGGTACACGGCGGCAGTTATCCACGAGTCCAAATCGGTAAACGGGCTCACATTTAAACCCGAAGCGTAACACAGGCAGAGGAGGTCGCCATCGCGTTAGCAGCAACATACTCTGGTCCAGAACAATTATAACGGACTCGCGAGGGGCGTGTAGGAACTTTCAACAGGGCTGGGTCCCGTACCTGGCCTACCGGCTACTAAAAAACAGCTCGGACCTGACCTACCGACTACTGCAAAACAACTCGTACGTGCAAAGGCCATCCCGCCGCTTCATAGTCTGGGCTCCGGCCCATTCTGGGCTAGAAGGAAACGAGGCAGCAGATGCCGCCGCCCGCGCGCTTTCTAACAGGGCAACCTCGTCTCCTTCCTCCTCAGAAGAGTTTACACCAGCCTACACTTTCAGAGAAATTACTCAGCTGTACCAAAACAGGCAAAATATTTACCCCCACCCGTGTAAAGGGTTAACAAGAGCGGAGGAACGCGTGTTGCTTCGTCTCCTCACGAATACCATGATGTGCCCGGCGTCACTTAAACACTTTGACAGTGCCTTCTGCGGGGAAATGTCCTCGGACCTTTTCCACACGGTGTGGGCGGGCCCCTCCAACCCTGCCTTTGCACCTAACCAAAACACCACCCTGGAGGATTGGGAGGCGACCCTACTCGCCTGCTCCGACCTGAAAGCCCAAAAGGCCTTGGTCAAACGAGCAATGGCGGCAGCGGAAGCCACTGGAAGGTACTAGGTACTCCCCGTAGTGTTTGTGAGGGGAAGGGCACTAAGCCTGACCCCAGAGCAACCTTCATGGAACTCTATATTTTATTATACGTTTTCACCATCAACATCTCTGGAGTATGTGGAATGCTCCGCAGAGAATAGGAGCAGGTGTGAGGGGCGTGAGTCCACACTGCGCCGCGGGGGGCAATCGCCGCTTCCGCGCGCGCTGTCACGTGGATACCACGTTCTAGCTATGCACCTAACTGAGCATGCGAAACTGCATGTATAGTCGGCGGCCACAGTACAGTTGTGGAGACAGCTGAATCGACAGAACGGTCTCAATTCTTCGGATCCAGTAGTTGGCGCCTGGCAATTGGTCATTCAGCAGAGCAAAAATAATACCGAAAGGCCAAGCTAGCAAAAAGGACGCCCGAATACATTGAAGAGCGTCCTGAAGGAAGGAGCCTTCGGAAGGTCGAGGGAAACAGACTATAGAGACAGAATACACTTTAAGAAAAAAACGGGAGGCGCGTTTCGTTGTGTAGCTCAATGGCAGACCCTATTCCGGGACGCCATTGGCCGCCGCCGCTGCCCGAGCTCTCTGGAACAGGACACGCTGGGCCTCCAGGTTCGATCTGGACAGGGCTGCCGCCCACCACTCCTTAGTTGGCTGTTTTTTTTGCGTTTATTTTTGTATTAGACTGGCAGGCCCACATTATGTGTTTTAGGTCAGCATACAGCCCGCAGAATTTGCACCTACCCGTGTATGTCGGGTCCATGTGTTTTAGTATGGCGGGATTTAGAAAACACCTGGTTTGGAGCCGTCTAAGGCGGCACTGCTCAGATCTGTCGAGACCTTTGGCGGGTTCCGGGAGTGCCCTCCTACAGAGGCGTAAATAATTTGTAATGTCCGCATAAGTTATGAGCGGGATTGGTATGGTTGCCTTGGTGAGAAAAGGCGCAGCAGGGTGGCGGCTAAGGGCCAACAAGAAAAACACAGATAAGTGTGTTTGGGTTTCACAAAATTCGATCGGGCACCCAATTCTGACGGGCGCTAGCGCCCCAACACTTTTTTTCATAATAAGACAATTAAAATCTTCCCCTACTCTCACCTCTGTTATAGTCTGAGTATCGCAGATCTGTGTGCTGTTTATTGGGGTGACCAAGAGGCCCCCTTTTAGACTGTACTGTCGTTAGATACGCATAGAAGTACATGTTCGCCAGATCTTTGTCATGTTCGTTCAAAAAAAAATTTTTGAGTAAAGAGGGTGATGTGTGGGTGGTGGTAACAACTTTTATTGCCACGAAATGAAAGGAATTATTTCGGGCTGGGGCGAGTCTAGGGTGGCCTCCAGTCGGGAGCGACCTCTTGAGCTCGCGTGACGAGGGCCAGTTGCGTAGTTTTCCTTGGGCTGGCCAACAGCTTGTCCCATTCCTCCGCTGAGGGAGCTGGCAAGAGTGTCTTTGGAGGGGGATTGCTGGCGCATTCCCACAGTATATGGTCTTGAGTGGCCTGCGTCCCGTCACCGCAGTGCCGGCATGCAGGGTTGAATTCTCCGTTTGTAATTAACGATAGTCGGTAGGGGCTAAGAATGGCCTTTGTTTGTAGGCGTCTGAGTGTCGTGGCTAGCGCCCGGTCGAGGTCGGGGTGAGGGGCGGGGTACGTGCATCTTAGCTCGCGATAAAAGTTTGTTACCTCCGCGTATGTGCGTGGTGCCTCCACAGGCGCGTCCGTTCCCGATAGATCTCCCGTCTCCCGGTTGGTTAAGCCTCGGGCTAGACGGTCGACCCCTTCGTTTCCGGAGTTACCCGCGTGAGCCGGAACCCATACGAGATTGATGTTGTGATTGAGAGATCGGTTGCGCAGAATTCGCGCCGCGAGTGCGCTTACAGAATTTTTGGCGAAATTTTGAACGGCGCTTTTTGAGTCGCTTAGAATAGTTTTGGTGTGGGGATCCGCGATGGCCAGTGCGATAGCTACTTCCTCTGCCTCGCATATGGAGCTAGCATGAAATGTTATAGCGTTAATGAAGGTTGACTTTGGAGTGGCCATACATGCCACGTATGCTCCGTTTTTGATGTGCTGAGCTGCATCCACGTACACTGCTTGTGGATCGTCCTCGTACTGTTTCTCAAGGGTCTGTGCCCTTGTCTTCCTGCGGGCATCATGTCTACCTGGTAGCATGTTTTTGGCTATTGGTTTAACAACTAGTCTATGCAAAAAAGAGATGTTAAGGACATTAAATCGAGATTTAGATAATTTATTCCAAGGTGCTCATTTTCAATACCAAGGTGTAATTTACCATACGAAGCTCTATTTATGCTTTGTTGTGCTTTGATGTAAAACGTTCTCTACATATTACTACACTAACTCAACATAGCTTACTTACGTTCTTGACGTTTCAGTACAGACTGAATATAGTTTTTTCCGTTTTGATTTAAATTTTGGTGCAGATGAACGAACATATTAATAATAATAATGATCGGATCCCGGCCTCGGCGACCGATTTTCGATGAGGGCGAAAAGCAAGGCGCCCGTGTGCTGTGCGATGTCAGTGCACGTTAAAGAACCCCAGGTGGTCGAAATTTCCGGAGTCCTCCACTACGGCGTCCCTCATAGCCTGAGTCGCTTTGGGACGTTAAACCCCACTCGAGGGTCCCGGTGCAGTCTTATGACTATGGGACCCTCGTCTGTATTTTTATGCATTTTGTAAATATGTTCAATCTAATAAACTTTCACTTTTACTTTCAAAAAAAAAAAAACCTACCCTAAACCTAATAATAACATTTGATGCAGACGAAAAAAGGCGCAGCATGTTGCACACTTGTTCTGGGGAAACCTGAACAGGACCGTAAGGGAAAGGAGGAAGGTGGGAATAAAAGCGTAAAGAGAGAAAAAGGTGCCTGCCTTAGTGGAGGGCTCAGGAATCGCACAGCACTTGGACCCCTGTCGTTCCGCCGTCATGGAAACGCAGCCGCAGCAGCTGGGTTCAGTTGAAGGAAGGAAGAAAAAAATTGGCTGTGGCTTAACTTGGTTAGGTATGGCAGTTTGCGAAAGCAACGCCTTCGTCTTGCCTCGTTGCATTCTCCCTTCTTGGCTGCATACTGCATTCTTCTTTTAGCAAGCCGCTCTTCTCTCTGTTCCCGCGTTTCTTCAGCACGGCGTTTTCTTCTCTTGACATTGTGTCGCTCCATACTATTCATATATTCTTTACAAACATCTTCGGATTAAGAGCGTCCATGAAACTTGTCTCCGAAGTTTCACTTGGCCGTTCCGTATCAAGCGATCTTGACCGGCGTGCTAGCCAGGCTGATACATACGCACGGTGTTTAGCTCACCGTTCTTCCCGCTCTTCGTCTGTTTCTTCAGCACGGTGCCGTCGCTTGGCCGCAGCAGATCGTGCCAACCTCGCCTTGTACACATCATCCGACATAGCGCACTGGGAGGAGCGCAGCTGCAGCCCCATGTTTAATCCCGCTCTAGCGAGCGCTTTCTCTCGGCAGCGGCGCAGCTGGCCTGTGAAGCCCCACCTCCGCCATCAATGGCTCTAGCTGGGTCGCAGTCTCTCGGTCTGTTGTGACCTCACGCGGTCACGTGGCAACGGTATGACATCACCGCTCCGGCTCTTGTGAAGCCTCACCTCCGCCGTCGATGGCGCGAGCCGGGGCCCCGTCTCTCGGTTTGTCGTGACGTCACACGGTCACGTGGCACGCAGCTGTGGGAGGAGGCGCCCGACCATCAATGGCAGAAAGTGCAAGCAGTATTGCTTTCGCAATCAAAACTTTTTATTCCTATCTTATTTTTGCGGTTTTTGGGGCGTCTTTAGAGATGACTTCTTGTTGCCCACAGGAGTCTTCTCCGTCGACCTCGTCCATGCCTATGCACTGGTCGGTTGCCCTCACTCGAAGGCACCGCTGGTATCCTTGCCCTGATGGTGCTGGGACAGGTAGGTCACCACCGCTTGCGACGGAGGCTAGCCTGTTACTGATTTTTTTTTGTTGTAGGCCGTCTTCGCACCCGCCGCCGCTTCGGTGGTGGTGGACTACGGCGGTTGTTACGGCGCGCTCCTTTCTCTCCCTCTTCTTTTTTTTATTGTCTTTTTTTCTTCTGTCCGCACAAGGCAGCGGAGGTGGCTCTAACAACAACATGCAGAGCCAGTAGCAGGCCCGTGCATTTTCTTTTCTTCCTTTCTACAGCTACAACAACAACAGGGCACCGCTGGCCACTGCCGCCCGTTGAGCTCATGTACCTGACCTTGCAGCGGTGGCGCAGCGGTAGAGCATCCGCATCGCATGCAAGAGGACCGGGGTTCAAATCCCGGTGCCGCGCAATTCTCCACCGGATAAAATAAAAAAAAAATCCGCGTGCCGATGGAATAGCATAAACAGGTTTGGGGTGCGACCTGATGCCGTTGAACACCTCCGGCAACGCGCTCCCTCACCAGAACAGGAGCTGGCCACCCTGGTGCTGTAATTGGCCGCAACCTCCTATGATAAGCTCCATAAAACCCCGGCCCTCAGTCACCAGCGGCTGCGGAACAACTGACCACGGCGGCGGTCAGACCTGTGACGCAGCAGGGGGTGCTAAGAAAGCCTGGCTCCGCTGGACAGGCCGCCATTGGAAACTGACCCTGGCAACGTTTAATGCTAGAACCCTAGCTAGTGAAGCTAGTTTAGCAGTACTCTTAGAAGAACTAGAGGGCGTGAAATGGGATGTCATAGGGCTTAGTGAGGTTAGGAGGCCGAATGAGGCATATACTATACTGAAGGATGGGCATGTACTGTGTTATCGAGGTTTACCAGAGAGGCGCCAACTAGGAGTAGGTTTCCTTGTCAATAAGTATATAGCGGGCAATATAGATGAATTCTATAGTATTAATGAGAGGGTTGCAGGCATCGTAATTAGGCTTAATAAGCGGTATAAACTGAAGGTTGTACAGGCCTATGCACCTACATGTAGTTATGATGACCAGGCAGTTGAAAGCTTCTATGAAGATGTAGAATCGGCAATGCGAAAAGTAAAGACGCAGTATACTGTACTAATGGGCGACTTCAATGCCAAGGTAGGGAAAAAACAAGCAGGAGACCAGGCAGTAGGTGACTATGGCATTGGTTCTAGGAATAGCAGGGGGGAGTTACTAGTTGAGTTTGCAGAGCGCAATAACTCAAGAATCATGAATACCTTCTTCAGCAAACGGAAGAACCGGAAATGGACATGGAAAAGTCCTAAAGGGGAGACTAAAAACGAAATTGACTTCATAATGTGTTCAACCCTCGCCATTCTTCAAGATGTAGAGGTAATCGGGAAAGTGCGATGCAGTGACCACAGGATGGTGAGGTCCCGAATAAGCCTAAATCTGAAGAAGGAGCGCAACAGATTAGTAAGAAAGAAACCCATCAACGAATTAGCGGTGAGGGGGAGGGCAGGAGAGTTCAGGATCTCGCTACAGAATAGGTTTTCAGCTCTATTGAGGATGGCGACATTACCCTAGAGGCAAGGAACAATAATTTCAGAGATGTCATTACTGAGTGCGCGGTAGAAGTAGGCGGTAGGATAGTTAGAGAGGATAGCGGTAAGCTGTCTAAGGAGACGAAAGATTTGATTAAGAAACGCCAGAGTAAAAAACCTTCCAATCCAACAGACCAGATCGAATTGGCCGAGCTATCAAAGCTAATCAATAAGCGCAAGGTGGCCGATATAAGGAAGTATAACATGGAGAAAATTGAGCATGCTGTAAAGAACGGGGGAAGCCTTAAAGCGGTAAAGAAGAAATTGGGCATAGGCAAAAACCAGATGTATGCGATAAGGGACAAGGCGGGCAACGTCATCACTAATATGGAAAATATAGTCAAAGTAGCCGAGGAGTTCTATACAGATCTCTACAGTAGCCAAAGTAGTCAGGACCGTAATGAGATTAGCGGTAGGGAAAAACAGTCAGACCTTCCACCAGTGACGAAGGACGAGGTCAAGAAAGCACTAAAAAGTATGAAAAGGGGGAAATCAGCTGGAGAGGATCAGATAACTACAGATTTGCTGAAGGACGGGGGGGATATCGTGCTAGAAAAACTGGCCACCCTGTATACGCAGTGCCTAGTGTCATCAATGGTACCGGAACCATGGAAGGATGCAAACATTATCCTCATTCACAAGAAAGGGGACTCTAAGGACCTTAAAAATTACAGGCCAATCAGCTTACTGTCTGTTACGTATAAGGTATTTACTAAGGTAATCGCTAATAGAATCAGGACAACCTTAGACTGCAATCAAGCAAAGGATCAAGCAGGGTTTCGGAAACGGTACTCTACTATCGATCATATCCATACCATCAATCAGGTGATAGAAAAATGCTCGGAATATAACCAGCCCTTATACATAGCATTCATTGATTACGAAAAAGCATTTGACTCAGTTGAAACTTCGGCGGTGATGCAGGCATTGCGAAATCAGGGGGTAGACGAGCCGTACGTGAAAGTGCTGGAAGAAATATATAGTGGCTGCACAGCAACTATAGTTCTGCATAAAGAAAGTAACAAAATTCCCATAAATAAAGGTGTTAGGCAAGGAGACACAATCTCCCCAGTACTATTCACAGCTTGTTTAGAGGAAGTATTCAGAGACTTGGAATGGGAGCAGTTAGGGATTAGGGTAGATGGAGAATACCTCCGTAATCTGCGATTTGCTGATGACATTGCCTTGCTAAGCAACTCGGGGGATCAACTGCAAATAATGATTGATGACCTAGACAGGAAACGTAGAAAGGTAGGCTTGAAAATCAATATGCAGAAGACTAAGATAATGTTCAATAGCCTCGGGAAGGAACAGCAGTTTACATTAGGTAGCGAAATACTGGAAGTAGAAGGCGAATATGCCTACTTAGGAGAGGTAGTAACCGAAGATCCGGACCACGAAAAGGAAATAACAAGAAGAATAAGATTGAGATGGAGCGCATTTGGCAAGCACTCGCAGATTATGAGTAGCAGCTTACCGGTAACGCTCAAGAGGAAAGTATACAACAGTTGCATCTTGCCTGTACTCACCTATGGGGCTGAAACGTGGAGGCTAACCAAGAGAGTTCTACTTAAGTTGAGGACAACCCAGAGGGCTATGGAACGAAAAATGGTAGGGGTAACATTAAGAGATAGAAAGCGTGCAGAGTGGGTCAGAGAAATTACTCAAGTTACCGACATTCATGTAGACATTAAGAAGAAGAAATGAACATGGGCAGGACATGTAGTGCGAAGAGAGGATAACCGATGGTCGCTGAGGGTAACAAACTGGATTCCAAGGGAAGGAAAGCGTAGCAGGGGGCGGCAGAAAGTTAGGTGGGCGGATGAGATTAAGAAGTTCGCAGGGGTCAAGTGGATGCAGCTAGCACAGAACCGGGTTAAGTGAAAAAATGTGGGAGAGGCCTTCGCCCTGCAGTGGGTATAATCAGGCTGGTGATGATGATGATGATGATGATGATGATATCCTGACCTTGCTGGCCTGCGCAGCGGTGCAGTCTCCCATCTCTCCACACTAGGGGTTTCGAATTTTGGGGACCACATCTATTTTTTTTCAAGCCCATGTGATGCGAGTGTGGGTTTTTCGTCGCACCATGTACATCTGTCGGCGTATATGGTACGGTGCATTTTGTTTGGTATGTGCAGGTTTGGGTGTGAATCTGTCTGTAATTGTCTCTAAATAACAGCTTCCTCTCTGTTTAGAGAATTGTGCGGTAGGGAATATCGCATTCTTCTGCCTCTATAGTTTCCTAGAATGGCCGACTATACGTAATTACTACGTATCCTTCTATTGCGGCACTGTCATTTTCATTACTGCTATAATCATTATCACGAATTGCAGCGTCATCGCCATCGCTACTATCATCCTCAGGCTAGAAAAAAATTACAAAATGCTTCTCGCAATTTCGGGCGTGCCGCAGTTGTCTTTAGCCTTGGTAACCATGCACTCCAGGACACTTGCTTGAGATTTCAATACCTGGAAAAACATGCCAATACTTTCACAAAAGTAGATGAATGCAGGCAAGGCATCCACATTGCAGTCATACCCTGCCATTCCGGAGCACAGCATAGAATGGATGCCGAAACGGAAAACCATCTACATTATTAGCAGAACCCAATTCCATACGATGTAAGCGGCAATTCTTTTTAAATGTTAGTTTTGATGGTGGCTCCGCTTAGAATATTTAATCTGTCAAAGCCATATTCGTAGGAATTGGCGGCTTAATTTTTTTTTGCAATGTATTTTTGATGTCTGTCAAAGTCTGGATATAAATAAAAAAGGGCGTGGCGCTGTTGGTTAAAGCGCTCGGCTAGTGGTTCAAAGGATGGAGGTTAGATTCCTAGGCTTTTAGTTTTTTGATACTGCTTCGGACATATAAAGATTTGAAATCAAGCCCATGGTGGTCACTTGACAGATCCGTACAAATCAACTCAAAATCCTCAAATGCGAGATGAGCTAACACTCTTAAAAGAACACGAAACGTTTTGGTTACTTTACAGTAACTACGAAACATATTACACTATAGACTGATCGAATACAACGATGTGCTCTGTGGATAATGCAACTGCGGTAATACATTGCTTGCGATGCCTAAGGAGGATTAGTGTAAATTTGTAAGTTTTTTTTGCAAACAGGGCTAGTGCGTTTTCACGAGTGTGCGAATATGACACTGAGGTAGTTTACATTTTTTGTTTGTTTTAATTCTCACTCAGTTATTATCTTTACGGTTTAAGGGGGTTACCACCGTTACACCTGTGTTTTCCTGCTGTCTTACGTTTCAAACGAAGCGCTCGTCCAGGTCCTGAGCCAGCATGGTAAAGTCCTGTCCGTCGCTGTGTGCCAGATGGGCTCCCGTAAGGGTGTTCTCATTGGGACGTGGTATGTGCGGATGGAGATGTCTGCGTCGTCACCAGTACCAAACTATCTACGCGTCGCTGGGCATCGCGTAACCTTTGACTATAAAGGTATGCAGCGTGTTTGCCGGCAATGTGGCTCCTCGGGTCACTTTCGGGAGCAGTGTTCAGCGCGTGTTTGTGGACGCTGTGGTATCTACGGCCATCAAGGCGAAGGCTGCACCCTGCCTTGCCGACGCTGCAGTGATGACCACGCGATGGTGACGTGCCCGGTCCGCCATTCCTACTCGAACGCAGCGACAAGTGCGCTTCCTCCGCTTATACCCATGAAGCCTACAGTGCCAGCCCCATCTGCCAAGCCAGCTTAGTTGGCTAAAGGCAAGGAGGAAGTACAAATAGACTCTGTGGAGGGCACGACATCAAAAACGTTGACGAATTCGACTACTGGTACACTGACGGAAGGAAAGGCCAGCAGTGATGACGTGCCGTTGGACAAGCATACGACTGGTCCATCCCAGCCTGTGATTGCTTGCGCGACAGCGGCTGACGTCGCGATGGCCCCCGGATCGTCGTGTGAGACTACTGCTACCGAGGCAGCTCCTGCCGCATCGTCACCGGAGCCTCCGTGCACGGCTAAAGTTCGCGGCGTCCAGGTGAAGCATGGAGTTCGCGGAAAAAGGTGCAGTCGGCATCTAAGGCTTTGACTCCACTGAAAACCCGCGCAGCGCTCGGGCCTCAGGCTGGTCGTATTATGAAGCTGGCAGTGACGCCGGCCACTGCTGGCGTTTCTAAGATTCGTGGAGCCTTGTAAAAGAAAACGGGGCGCGTGAAGAAGCTGCCGACATTACGAGAGGACTTAGAGGAGTGATCTGAGGTTGTGAGACAAAAACAGGATGAGGACGATTCCAGCAGCTCTTTCAGCCTTGGTGTCGGACACTCCCCGTCGCTTTCACCGCTCAGTGAGTATGATATAGACATCGAACTCCAGCGAGAATGGAATAAGCGCTGTGTTTCATCGCCGACCTCAGCATCGGATGCGGCACAAGAAGGTCGCCCGAAGGAACACCCTCCAAAGAGGTCCCGTCCTTCTTCAGGAGGGCCGGGAAACTCCGCCTAATTGAGTACAAAGCACTTTAGTGGCGCCACCTCAGTGCGCGCATTTGCCTTAGTGGCGTTCTAAATTCAACACCCGATATGGCATTAGGACTAAAATTCCTTCTTTAAACGAGGGGTTTCGTGATATACGAGAACACACAGAAATAGTAGATTTGGCTTTCAGAACAAACTGTAATGTCTTGTGTCCTCAGGAAACAAATTTTATTACTCTTCCTGGTGTATTGGCCTTTGAGCGCGATTTTCATTTGGAGTGCTTCTTCTCTTTCGCCACTTCGCGCTCGAGTGGCGTAGGAATTGTGGTAATTAACAGATTCTTTTTGCGCGATCATAACTTTACTTATGACGGGTTTGGGCGTGTGCTAGCGTTCGATTGCTTATTTTCGGCTATGAGGTTGCGCATCTTATGCATTTGTGTTCCGGCGGACTTCAGCCTTAGTAATAACTTCTTTATAGGTTTGGATGCTTATTTTTTAGACGGTCGCCATGTAATAACAGTGGGCGTCTTTAATTGTGTCATAGACTCACAGGTAGATGTTCAAGGCCTTGATCGAAGGCGACCGACTTGGAACGCACGTGAACTGCAGCGCCTGGTTCAACATTTTGCGATTCTTGATCAGCACGCACTCCTGCATGGGTCGCGTGTCTGCTGGACATGGCGTCGGGGTTAATCTGCGAGCAGGCTAGACAGCGCATATGTGCCGCAGTCTCTTTCAACGTATATGTCGGCTACAGATGTTCTGACCTTGCCTCACGCCCATTCATATTTCTGACCACTGGCCAGTCATGCTCAGCCTTTCCTTTCCTATCGCTTGCTTATTTCGTCCGTGGCATTTTTATGTGCGCGTACTGCACGATCCGCGTTCGCGTGAGAGCTTGTCGCGAGCTTTATGCATTTCACTTTCTGACAGTGCTGAAAATGCTCACGCTTAAAATAATTTGCCGCATGCACAGTTCGGTAGAGGAGACACTACGTCGTCGAGTGTCTCAGGGCCTGGTAGACACGGCTGCGAAGATCCGCATCGCACACAGAGCGGGTTGACATACCCTTCTGATGCTCGCCTGGTGCGAGCAGTTACATAGCCGATATCAGTGCCTTATTGGAGCCTTATCCCTTACGGCGGCGGCCTGGCGTGGAAGACGTAGTCTATCTGCATATCCTGAGGGGCTTCGATTTGCGCGGAGAACTTGCATCCATAGCTCAGCGTTGAACGGAGCGCCCCGTTTTGCGCCCTATCAAACTAGAGATTGTATGCGTTTATTGAAGCACTTCAAAGGCATGGCGTGTTCAGATGCTGCGATTGAAGTAGGAGCTTTGTGCACTTCCATCTTTAGAAGAGGTAAATACAGCTTTAGAGGCAATGAAACGCGGGCCAGCGCCTGGGCCTGATGGGCTTCCTGTGGAATTTTATTTGTGTGTCTGGGACGTAGTCGGTCCAGCACTGACCAATACCTTCGACACTGCTTTGAGCATTTATATTTTCCGGCCAGTTTTCAAAAAGGGAGAATAATTTTGATCCCAAAACGGGATCCTTGGTCATCTCATCCAGATGAGTGGAGGCCGATCACCCTTCTAAACGCGGACTACAAAGTTCTCGCAGCCATCGTGGTTCAGCGCTTGAGGGTTGTGATGGCCTCCCTTATAGGTTGTCATCAGGTGTGCTCAGTTCCTGGCAGGGAACAACATAGGTTGTCGTATGCCACTCGACACATTATAGATTACACACAGAAAGGCTTAGCTATCCTTGTTTCTTTAGACCAAGAAAAAGCTTTTGACCGGCTAGAAAATCGCTACATATTCGGCGTTCTGAATGCATTTCAGTTTCCGCTAAATTTTATATGTTTAATTAAAAGCATGTATGATGGCATTCAAAGTCCACCGGCGATGGATAGGTGGGAAAGTGCCCCTTTCTCTGTGACCCGCGGTGTCCGGCAAGGTTGTCCCCTCTCGCCGCTTTTATTTGCTCTCAGCTTAGAGCCTTATTTGAGGGCAATAATTACAGACCAAAGTATCCATAGCCTCCTTCTCCCAGACTGTCAGACGCTGCGCGTGACTGCTGACACGGATGATATTACGTTGTATCTGCGTGAGGAAGTGAGTCTGCTGAGCTGCCTCATCTTTTTGACAGATACGGCAAGGTGTCTGAGGCTGCTCTCAATTTTGAAAAAAGTAAATGTTTTTCGATTGGCAGGCCAGAAGCGCGCCTTAATTGTGCCCTACCAAGTAAGCACAGCGACACCATCCGAATACTTGACATTGATTATGAGGCACGTGTGATAGTAGCTTCGGTGTGGACTACCGTCCTAAACAAGGTGCGCAGCAAGGTGACTACAGCCAGTGCCTTTGAACTACCCTTGTTGGAGAAAGCTACCTGTCCACACTATTTTCTGCGGGCGAATATGGTACCTCGCACATGTAGCGCATCCACCTCTCAGAATTTTGCGTTCCCTTCAGTCTCTTGTAAATTCATTTTTTTTTGGGCAGGTCACACGGAACTAGTATGCCTTGCGGCAGTCGGCCAGCCACGTTCGAAGGGTGGGTTGGCCTTACCTTTATCAATCTGCTGTTGGCTGCTGGCTCTACGCTACCTTTGTCGTTTGCTGCAGGGTGATACCTGTCCCTGTGGAACGCGTAAAGCATCACTGCACTGTTTTGGAAATTTTCGTCATTTGCGCTCTCGTTTCTGCTGAGCAACAGTCGACCATTCAGTACTAGGGCTCTAGCTCTGGGCACCAACGCTTAAAGAAAGTGACTCTGCTATCCAAGATGCCGTCTCGAACTGAACTATGAAAGCTCCTGCAGCCAAGTAGCTAGTCGTAGTTTTCACTATGAAAAAAGGAGGCAGCGTATAAGTCTGTTGTCTTGTTGTGGCATCTTAACGAACTGCACACATGCCCATATTTTTAAAGCAAATCCTTCATAAAACTCGACTGTTAGCAAAATAATAATGCCTGCTCATATTCGTTTGCAATTGCCTCCAACTTATAATCATTTCCTTCTTCAGTTTCGGGATTAACTCTTTTGTGGTATGGACGGAACTCAACATTCTCACCTAAGCTACTGCTCTAAGGAGCCTCAACCATTGCTTCCACATCTTGGTCACATCTTGGTCAATGTTACTTGACCTTTGTTTTTTAAGTGCATATATTGAATGTGATTGTCGGATAGAATGTTCGGCAGGCGATACCAGGTTTTTCTTTTTCTGCAAACATCCCATCTTCTACATAGTACGTTTGGCACTTCCTTACTCTCTGCCCTGATGTGCCTTCTCTCAAAAACTGGGGGATGTTTGCTGCAATTTCTAGATGAAGAGTTTGTACAAATGAAGTCATTTTGTCAAAATCATGTTCGATGTGCTTGCATTTTCTTCTCATGTGGACATGGGCAACTAGCCGCGCACCATCTCTGTTGGAAAATGAAAGTTTACTTTCAACTTTTCCTTGCGTTGATTGCGGATGTGTACACCGGCTGTAAAACAGCCCCTAACACGGTCACGGCTACAATGGCCCAAGTGGCATCTCTCCCTGTCCCTGAGCCTAGACGAGGTGCCGCGACGAGTTCTGAGGTAAAACAAAAATCTTTGATGCAGCGCAACGGCCACGGAAGTTACAAGAGGACAAAAACAAAACACAAACGGGCGCGGCGGATTAATAATGGAACACCATTCGTCAAAGCATGCAGATTAAAAAAGTAATTCTTTAGTAATGTATAGTACAATGCTGAATGTTGCGCTGCGCGCTCAAAAGCAAATAAAAACTAAAATTTAAAAGGTCCCTTCTCCTTCGCCTAGATGAGATGCGGCGACGAGTTTAAAGTAAAACAAAAAACCATTATCTTTTTAAACGTATTCCAAGGGACGAACGAAAGCAGCTAAACTGCGACAATGGAGGGAGAGAGGCAACATCACGACCGATCCCAAATGTGCATGACCACTCCGATGTCTATGACCTAATTACGTTCACATTCTTAACATGGCCCGCGAACAGGGTTCACTTTGCGCTTAATTTACCTCCAGCCACTGGCCACCAATTGAATGCATGCTCGGAAATAAAAGAAAATCAAGCGGCCTGTACTCCAACGTGCTACCCTACGACACCCTACGGCATATATCGCCGCGAGTCACCATTACAACGGGGACGGAAACGCGCTCCCCTCGGGAGTGCGATCACATAAAGATCGTGGCTGCATCGGGGCAACGAATCCCCGAAGTTCCCAAGATCAGGGCCCTGGGCCTGCTACTAAACAAGAACGGCCGCAACGACGAGACCATCAACAAGATTACCACCAAGGCAATGGACGCTATCCGGCTCATACACCGAGTCTCCACACGATGGGCAGGCATGCGTGAATACAGTCTTCTGCGCCTCGTCCAGTCGTTCGTGGTAGTCATATCGCCTACGTTGCGGCCTACCTCAGCTGGCAGGCCACTGACCGGACAAAGATAAACACGCTGATCAGAGGGGTTTACAAGACGGCGCTGGGATTAATGGGGACCACGAGTACGGCTCGGCTCCTGCAGCTCGGCGTCCATAACATCTTAGAAGAAATAGCCGAGACGCAGCTCACGGCGCAAATGGAGCGCCTCTCTACCACCAAGACAGGCCGCAGTATACTGACGTCCCTAGGTTACAATCCCCGAGCTCCCAGTCGGCAATCGTGCGAGTTTAGCGATGAGGCGTGGGCCCACATCCACGTGGACCTCATCCCGAAAAACATGTACCCCGAGTACAACCAAGAACGGCGGCAGGCGCGGGCCAAAGCCCTCGTCGAGCAACACGCCCAGGACCCGCACGCCCGGTTCGTGGACGCTGCGGAATACAAGCGAGAAGGATTCGTGGCAGTGGCCGTTGCGGCAGCTACCGGCATCAAAACAACGGCAGCGAGCGTGCGGTGCACGGAAGCCACAGACGCCGAGGAGGTTGCTATCGCTCTGGCGATCTCGGAGACCGAGTGTCGCACCATGCTCAGCGACTCGAGGAACGCTGTGCGCAACTTTGCCAAGGGGCGAGTGTGCGCGCCGGCGGCCGCCATCATCGGTAAGCTCTAGACCGCGGCAACACTATCCGCATCAAGTGGTTCCCGGCGCACGCGGGAGATTGTGCGTCCTCACCGAATCACAACGAGACGGCCCATTCGGCGGCGCGAGCGCTTACCTTCCGCGCCCCCGAGAAGGACCGTTCCGAATGGTGGTTCAAAACAAAAGACCAAAGACCAGTTACGAGGAAGTGAGAAAATTTTTACCGCCTAGCTCGACAGACAATGCCGCCGCCTCACCCGGCACTTAGTCGCGAGGAGGCTATCATCCTAAGGCAAATGCAAACCGGGTCACTCCTAGCCCCGGCAGTGGCTAGGACACGTCCTCCACCCAGACATCTACACGAGTGGTATGTGCAGTGTATGTCAAGTGGGTCCGGCGGACCAATGGCACATCATGTGGGAATTTGCCAGGCTCCCGACCGAAGCTGCACCCAGGACATACCCGCCGGAGCTTCAAAGTGCTGTGCAGAATACATACAAGGACATGCAACTATGGGCCGTCCAGCAGGCCCGGGGTACGCTCGAAAAGCCCAAGCATCTCAACCCACCACAAACGGGCCAAATGAGGTAGTGCAGAGTAGGGCTTAACCCCGGGTAGACGCTTGGCCAGCGTCACGACGCTTTAACCCGTCGATTGCCGGCTCCCTAATAAAGTTATACATACATACAGCCCTTTTTGCCCCACTATATAGCTGATCAGGTGAGGAGAAAATTGCCCATGCTGCAGTAACGGCCTCGGCCAGAATGGTCCAAGTGGTGTTTCTCCTTACCCCCTCGCCTAGACGAGATGCTGCGACGAGTTTGGAAGAAAAAAAATTTTTAACACTTAGTACAACGTTATACAACGAGATGGCGCTGCGAGCTCAAAATCAAATAAAACAAATAGAAGAAATTGTAAGGTCCCGCCGCACGGTAGAACCTCCGTTAAGAGTATGCCCGCCGAGGCAGACGCGCGCGTTAAAACATACCAACATCAAAACATAGGGACAGACTGGGAGGGCGAAAAAACCATGGAGGGAACGGCTTCCTCGGCGCTTGGCTTGCGAAGGTTGGCCGTGTGACGTCACGCTCCCTCCTAGTGTTTCCTTCCTCCATGACATAAGGCTTGCGCGTCACGTGCCATCACGTCAGCCACGTCATTCTTGGCCGGCCTATGCTGCTTCGAACGTTTCTACTCAGCAAGTCTGCTGCATGCTGTGGCGAAAGCTTGCGGGTCGTTTGATGAAATGTTCCAAGAAAGCTATTTTTACAGACTGCTGGTTGCAGTAAGCGCTGCTTAGTGACGAAACATGATTCGATTCCGGTAAAGCGCTGCCCCCTATATTTCGTGGCGTGAATTTGTTCAGATATAGCCAAACACGATACATTTTAGCATTACATAAATGAAGGCAAGAGTGGTTTGGTTTGGTTTGTGGGGTTTAACATCCCAAAGCGACTCAGGCTATCAGAGACGCCGTAGTGGAGGACTCTGGAAATTTCGTCCACCTGGGGTTCTTTAACGTGCACTGACATCGCACAGCACACGGGCGCCCTGCTTTGCGCCTGCACCGAAAAGCTGCCGCCGAGGCCCGGATTCGATCCCGCATCCTTGGGAACAGTAGTCGAGCGCCGTAACCACTGCGCCACCCCGGCGGGGCGAAGGCAAGAGTGATAAGTTCGATTTGAAATAAATGTCTTCAATTTGCATATTTTCGCGTCGGTATTTGCAACATTACCCGTGTTGTTACGTTGCCTCTTGTTCAATAAAAAAAGAACGTAACACCATCCTTTCTGTTTTCGCGGATGGTTTGCTCGATCTTTCACTGGAAATTTACTATCCGGTCAGAACAGCCATCAGTTGAACTTTGTCATCTGGAATCTGCAGAAACCTATTTAATATATTAAGAATGATATTGATATCATTGAACTCATCAGACACAACCAAATCTCCAAAACATTTCACTCAGTTGCCATGAAACAAAAACAGTGATACAAAGACCTGCGAAAACAAGCACGCAAGGCTGAGAACCGGCATGCTTTAGTTTACAATGTTCCTGAACGTGGCTGTTGTAAAACATTCCGTCTTTGGCGAACGCCGTTTTGTGAACGCCAGCCAGAATGCCTTCCACCCTTCCCCTCGTTCCTTCTTTCCTCCTTCCCCCTCTCCCGGTCAGGCTAAATAAGCCGGTTGTTCGGCCTGAATAAACGCCTTTCCACTTCGAGCGTCCGTCTGTGGTTCATGGAAGCACGGTACGCGAAATGCGCGTACTTGTGATTCAACAATGGCACAGTCTGGTGGATTAAACAGAGCGTATTGAACTGGAACACATTACATTTTGAGCACTTCATCATTTCATGCAGTTTGTGCTAATTTACACTGATTTGTTCCTCTTGAGAGCTGGCCGCTGACGCTTATATAGCAAAATCAAGACATTCCCACCTGCTCATTCCTTTCTGCCCCGCCGGGGTGGCGCAGTGGTTACGACACTCGACTACTGTTCCCAAGGACGCGGCGGCTGCTTTTCGATGGAGGCGAAAAGCAAGGCGCCCGTGTGCTGTGCGATGTCAGTGTACGTTAAATAACACCAGGTGGTCGAAATTTCCGGAGTCCTCCACTACGGTGTCTCTCATAGCCTGAGCTGTTTGGGATGTTAAACCCCACAAACCACAACCACATTTTTTTCTCATCTGGAGAATCCGTCGTTGCAGGGCATCTATTTTCGAGACACCCATGGTGCAGCTAGGGAATGGCGATGGCCTCATGGCACTGATTTGAGGGCCCCGCCGGGGTGGTGCAGTGGTAAGACGCCCGACTACTGTGCCGGAGTTCCCGGGTTCGAACCCGACCGCGGCGGCTGCGTTTCGATGGAGGCGAAACCAAGTGGCGTCCGTGAGCTGTGCGATGCCAGCGCACGTTAAAGATCCCCAGGTGGTCGAAATTACTCCGTAGCTCTCCACTACGGCTCCTCTTTCTCTCTTTCCACTTTCATTCCCACCTTCCTCCTTTCCCTTACGGCGCGGTTAGGGTGTCCGCAGAGCAAGTGTGACAGTTCCTGCGCCTTTCCCTTTTTGTGAACCAATTTAACTTTTAACTGATTTGAGGTGTGGACACGGTACATTTGGTGGGACTGCGGGTACCTCTCCGGTTCTGAGAGGGTTGCTTGCGGCAGGATGCATGGAAGTGTAAGGCGCCCACCTGCATTGCAATAGCAAAACGTCTCCGCACTAAATTACCTGCTCATTACTACCTGATATCAAAAGGGTGATTAATTTTTTGTTATGGCTCCCTTACACACCGTGAGTTTGTGGGAACAGTAGAGAAAATTGATTCATACTTTGTTCTTGGCAGTAGGCACAAAATCCTTTCTGGGGACCACACAAAGCCACTTCTTGTAGAGATCCTCATTGTTTGGGAACGAAAACGCTTTAACCCTGTTACTCGTCTTGTAGTTGCTTGGACACATAGGCACACAGCACTTGTTTCGCAGGCCAAAGCCTGCATGCTGCCGACCACGTGCGAAAAAACCGCAAATGCAGAAGCTACTGGCTCAACAAACTGGCAGCGTGCACGAGAGGAAACAATTAGGTAAATTCTTGAGCTCTGCCGCTCGGATAAATAATAATAATAATAACAATTCGTCCACAGGAAAGGAAAGGCTCTGTATCTGTCACACTTGTCTCTCTGGACACCTGCCCGCGCCTAAGGGAAGGGAGTATGGTGGGAGAGAAGGTGGAAAGAGAGAAAGAGGAGCCGTAATGGAGGGCTACGGAGTAATTTCGACCACCTGGGAATCTTTAACGCGCGCTATACCACAGTACACGGACCCCTATTCGTTACGCCTCCTTCGAAACGCAGCCGCCACGGTTGGGATTGGCGTCGGGGGTCGGGCGTCTTACCACTGCACCACCTCGGCGGGGCCCGCTCGGACGCCGCTTCTTGTATTGTGATTCGTCCTAGTGCGCCTTCTGAACACGCCCAGTGGGCCAGGGGATGGTGACGTAACGAAACGGGGCGCAGGCCTTGTAGTCTTTTTTTTTCTTTATTGGCTGGTCTTGACACATTGCATTACACGACAACAAAATCAACAAAAACCCCTCAAATGCTATTTACATACGACACACTAAAATCCACGCATACACAACAAAGGCTCTAGCCCTGAAAGACACTTGGGAGGTTCTTTTGCAGCTTTCTGAATTGCCAAAAACCTGTCCATGCTTTCCCGAAA
>JAJIZL010042692.1:0-16240 GCA_023969395.1 Amblyomma maculatum
AACTGGCTGTATAGCTGAGCCACTGCCGCTGCCTCTTGTGGAGAGAGGAGAATTGAGAGAGATAAGGGAAGAAGAAAATGCTAGAGGCACTAAAGACCCATTAAGAGGAATAAGGTGAAAACCTTTGGGGCTGGTTATACTGTAGCGTTTATTTGGTGAAACTCGACAAATAACGCAGTGTCGGAGAGCGAGTTCTTCCTTGCCGGAAGCAAGGTGAGTAGCTTCACTCGGCTGCGATGGCGCGCACTCGTTTTACTGTTTGTTATTTGTAGCTGGCGGCAGATGGTATGCGCCATTCTCCCTCCTGGAGACCGAGGTAACGGCGTCGTGATCGCGCTCCTAGTATTGCACGGAGATGGAAGGAACACTAGACAAGGAGACTTCATAGCTGGCGGCAAGTGGCGTGCGCCCAGCTTCCTCGTGGTGTCCACCACAGTGCCCGTGTACACAGCAGCAGCCCGCAAAAGACCAAAGCTGTGGCTGGTAGAAAGCTGCGACTGGCTGAGTGGTACAGATCACTGTGACCGCTGATCGCCGAGCCTGACTCCAGGTGTCAATACAGGGACACTGCGTTCAAAGTTTTTATTTCTATTCTTTATTCCTTTTCTCTGGTGTTTTTTTCTTATTTGCACAATTTATTTCTTCAGGCCATATGGTACCTTGTTTGCGTCCACCCGTTGTAAAGGTACTGGACAGTAACGCATCATCATCATCATCATCGTCATCATCATCACGACCACCATCCTGTCAACCGGGATGAAGGCCATGGGGAAGGCAGGATCGCTTAACAAGAACTAAAGCATGTTTCTCACGAAAAAGCCTTTGACCGTGTCCCGCCTAATATTCTTCCGTCTTTCCTATCGTAAGTGAATGTTCGAAAGATAATTTATAATAAAGTGGAAATGGCTTATGGTGGATGTACAACACGCGATAGAGTGTAGAGAGAGGCTGGGAACAGAATTCGAGTAGAACGGTTTGTGCGCCAAGGGCGTCCTATTTACCCATCGTAGTCTTGCATCCATACTAAACCGTTCTGTTTAAATATCATCGACCACCGATGTCTTAAAGGAAATCGACTTCACAAAGAGGAGGTTAGTGCTCTGGCATAAGCTGATGTTGTTCTTTTCTGTTTCAATTATGAAAGCATTCTGGAAGTAGTTAGAAAACTGAAATTTACCTGGGAATCAAGTCGTATTGTAGTCCAGTAGAGAAAGTGCTTGGGATTTACTAATGGTGAATGGACTCGGTCACCGAGTGTTTTGGACAATGTATCAAGAACAGCAACTTCATCTAAGTATTTAGGCATGTCTCGTGAATATAACGATGAGAGTGAACCTTATTGGTGAAATGAATTGGCAGAAATGAGACAAAAAGCGCAGGATTTTGTGGATCGAACCTCTCAATGTTCGGACGTGCCACAATCTTTTCTTGGTTTGCAAGCAAGCTGTGGTACGTGATGCGAGTTCTACACTGTTCCCGTCTAAATGTGCAAAAATTGGATGGCGTGTTTGCAGTATTTGCGTGGGGTCCTCTTGCCAAAGGCAAGTCGAATCAACCTGTTTCGAAGCGTACGCGGTGGAAGTCTTGGTTCCAGGTATTTATTAGTGTGGCAGGTAACCGCTTTTTCTTCCTTATGGATGCGAAGTACCCTTTTCTAAGTGCTGTTATTCAGTTGAGACTAGGTATTGTTTTGCCCAAATTTGTGAACTTGTCACATTATATCGTATTCAAAGAGCTATTCGCGGATATTGCAGAGAAGCTATATAAGCTTGTCGTCTTCTTCACACACGATTTCCATTCGATTTCTTCAGTCATGTAACACAGAAAAAAAACTTAGAAGCGATATATGTGACTCACTCTTTTCTCCACCATTGTATATGGCCATGTACTAAGCAGGCCTATGTCAAGATTTTCCAAAACGGGCTTAAAAAAATGGATATTATTCCTATAGCAAAACCACTTTTTCTGACAATACAGAACGATTTTCCCGGCAAAAGCGTGCTTGCTAAAGATGTGCAGATTTGTGCATGGGGGGGCACATTGAGCATGTTTTCTTGGACGGCTGGGACGCAGTTTTTTTCTGGGACGTCATTTAAATGCTTCATACGATTTTCTGCTGAACCCTCACGCTATCAGGTGTCTCACTATTGAATATAAGGACGTTATTCCTTAAGACTTTATAAAGGCTTTGTACCTGTATAGTAATGGAAAACGAGGATCGCGGTGCGTTATGTAGACCTTTCCGCACGGCCAGTAAGCCAATACTTTAAGCAAGCCAGTACAAGCTATTACAAAATTATCAAACTTGTGCATCCAGCACCTGACTGGCTATCGCAGATTGAAACTTCAAAGTCGTAGAAATAATTTTAGTCATGCTGTTTTGTCAAATATGGCTGAGAGTTCTTTTGGAAATGTTTTACGTTGCGAGAGCATAAAAAAAATCTCGGCGAGGTGTTGTATCCTAGGCGGAATCCCGCGGAATTTCGCTGACCGATCTCACCCACACGATATTTTCACCATTAGCCAAGCAAGGCTCCCGCCTTAAAAACGCGTGGTTCAACTTGGCTGACTCTGGTTAACGAGCCTATCCTGTGTAGGCCTTGCTCTGGGAATGAGCATCCAGATTTACGATTCAGCCTGACACTCGCAACAAAGTGCGCATCGACTTCCTAGGCACCCATTCATGGCTCGTTTGAGGAAGCGAGCTGTAGTTAAGCAGCTTATATACACCTCTAAGCAGCTCTCATGTGGTGGCGAGGCGGAGAAGAGCACGGTGCACGTATGTCACTCGGTGCAGGTCACTGACGTCACCCGCGGTTTGGCTGGAGGCGAGCCGAAGGCGAAAGCGCGCCATGCAGCTGTGGCGAAGACCGGGAAAAACGGCCGCATGCGCAGCGTCTAGTTTGCGCAGATGAATGACTTTCGAGAATGGTAACAGTAGAGCTACGCTGTAAATGCGCTGTCAAATTTGGCGAATCCTGCCAACTTGGCCATTATATGAGGTCTCGAGAGGTCACACAAACCAAATTTAGATACAGTGCTCAGTCACGTCACTTGCCTACCATCCGCCACCGGTATGTTCGAGAAAAATAAGAGGCAGCGAAATGCGGGATTGGAAACGAAATAAATGGCCACTTTCGGCAACTGCAACTGGTGCAATTTTGATCAGAACAATCGCTACAAAGCTGAGGTGACGATATTGAACGCGATTAAGAGCACAGAAACTGGGCAGGACGTTTCGGTGCTTTTAGCACGAGTACCTACCTGCCTGGTCAGCCATCTTTGCACGTACGACAGCTTAGGTCTTGAGAGGAACTGCTGCGGAAGGCTAGAGTACACTGGGATGTGTGACGAGGTGCCCTGCTCCGAAACCGCAACGGCTCTTCCTTCATGACCCGGAGCGCCTAGGTGTCCACGATGCACACTGCTGTTGACCTCCTGCGTCTATGATAAATCGTATCATCAGCCCTGATGTCCCACGTGATGCTTTGCCCGAAGCTGTAGATTGCCGTGCCCTCCGCCGTGAGGCATCGAATCTCAACCAGCGACCTCGCGCATATTGTCGCGGTCCTGGTACAGCAGACAGCAATCACACGGTCGTTTTCCGTGCCTAATGCGTGAAGCAACAAAGCGGGAGTTGTCACTGGGGAAGCATTACTGCATGAGGGTAACGGAAAGACACGAGAGAGAGATATATATTTTAATGGCAACAGGAGATGTCTGCCTGGGGAAAGACACGAGTTATGGTTTTGATCGACCGTGAAAAAAGAATTCTCGGTCAAATGCCACATAAACCACTCGTCTGCATCGCAGAACAATTCGGCACAACTGAGGTTAAATAGAAATTCGAGGCACGTCCGAACCCAGCATACGGACAATGTACCCCAACTGAATTAAAACGCAGTATATAGACTCTAACATTTCCCGCTATTCAGAGCAGCCCGTCTTGCGTATTAGCTCACTAAACATATAGTGTATTCTCATTGAGGATAGGGCTCAGAACACATCCGCCCCGATGCGGCAGCTGCCATCGTCTATACCTAAGGAGTTTTCACGCGATAACGTTAAACGTCCCAGCGTCGGCGTTATGAGATGAAGATCTAACGGGTTTTCTGGTAACATGGCTGTGAATTCTCTGGGTCTATGATGATTTGACACCAAGGGAAAAATAAATGCCCGATCTGGCAAGCGGCACCAACTCAGGCATTGCATTTGAGATCTTAGAATTAGGTTGGTAATACAGGCTGCCAGGACCCGTTGAACCCGAGTGGACATGCTCCTTCGTGGCCCAGGTTGCACGGTCAACCAGCTCGATTAAAGCGTAGATCTATATCTATGTTCGATGGTCTTTCACATTATAAGGGTATCATACGCGAGTGAGTACGTCTAGAACAGGGGTACTAATAAAAGACCGCTGGGTACGCGAGAAGGGAAGTGACTGGATGCGAACGAGGGTCCGCAAGGGAAGTCGACAAACAGGAGGCATTAGCGCTCTTATGTCATACTCTTAAACTGGAGCTTAACTGTAGCACAAATTGCCTGCATATTCCTCCCAGGCTTACCCGCTACTGTTTTGATTCCCCAATCATCAGAAAAGAGATGCGTGCACCCACGACTGTACGAGAACACTAAAAAGCATAAAACATTCTCAAGCTCTCAGGTCCACAGGTTTTTCCACATCACTTGGGACAAGGTTTTTAATATGAAAGGCACTTCGGGCGCGAATGGAACCGGAGTCATAACGCTGGCACTACGCAGTAGTTACTCAGGATATTTTTTCTCTTCAACACGGGGATTAATTATATCTAATTACTTCATCTCTTTGAGCATAGGCCATAGACCCGAAATGTGACAGTCAAGTTATAGAGGTCTTCCAGAAATCTCAGAATAAACTGTTTTGTATACCTTATGCGGTCTCTTTACTGCGTTCCAAAGAAATCCCGCGAAATATATAAAGAAACGGCTCAAAGATGCCAGGGATGACCAAGATCGGTTTCAGTTCGATAGGTTGCTTACTGTGCAGGCGATATATATACAATTACTTTGTTGCGAGAGAGTGGCACAGAGCAACCTCACGCGATCCGTTTAGACCCAAGTGTAGGCGAGTAGGACGTGTTATACAGGCTCAGGCGCCAATGCCAAGCGCTATAGTTGCACAAGTCAACGTCGCATTCCGAGCGTCTGCTCAGGCTCACAGAAAGAGAGCGCAAGTCTGTCCCACCTCACTCGAGGAACAAGCGCTATTGTCCACTGACGAAAGCCTTTGCTGTGCATGTCTCGGCACGGCATGTGCAAGGTTTCATATGTGGAGAAGGGCGCTCATTTCCTTTATTTTCTATAGAAAGAGGTATCCGCTTTATTTTTGCAACGCTCGCGAACGCGATAAGTATACCAGCCCGCTAAAGTATCAACTGCTACTTGGCTTAATGCGAGAATGGGAATTCCTGTAGCATGCTTAACTATACACAATAGTTAATCAGCTAATATTAGCTGCACTACAAAACAAAAAATCTATACTCTCAGGAGCTGTCAGTCCTAAAACATTTTAGGGAGCAGCACCTCGCAGTAAGCCGAAGCTTGGAGGCTGTCTCCACGAAGCCAACAGAACGAGCAGGAATTGTCAGATCTTTTCAGCATGGCTACTTGCCTGCATGGATTCCAACCTCTCCATGTAGGGCTGCGTGCGCATTGAAAACAACTGCGGTGACGCTCCCAGAGTCTCTTCGGCGACCTCCGACTGCTCCGGCAATGAGAGGCTGCTGTGTGTTCCTTCGCCAGCCTCCGGACGTACGTCAAGTGCCCTGCGCTCAGGATCCTGCGGCCGGGTCAGAAATAAAATCCTCATCTGAATAACCCTGAACCGAATAAATTGGTGTCAACACTCTTCACTGTCCACTGTAAAAAATCCACCGTTGTTTTTACGGTGAAAGTACTGGCAGCTGATGCTGCCAAACTTTTACCGTAAAAAAAATTGTGGCCCGTATTTTATGTAAACAGCAATCATGCCATTTATATAATGTTAACCTGTAGAAAAAATTATGGCCCGTATTTCAAGTATACGGTACTAACGCTGTATATATAATGTTTACCTGTAGAAAGAATTGTGGCCCGTATTTTAGGTATACGGTACTTATGCTGTTTATATAATGTTTACCTGTAGAAACAATTGTGGCCCGTATTTTAGGTATACGGTACTTATGCTGTTTATATAATGTTTACCTGTAGAAACAATTGTGGCCCGTATTTTATGTATACGGTACTTACGCTATTTATATAATGTTTTATATAATGTTTACATGTAGAAAAAATGATGGTCCGTATTTCAGGTATATAGTAGTTATGTTTTTATAATGCTTACCTGTAGAAAACATTGTGGACCGTATTTCATGTATACGGTAGTTATATTGTTTAGATAATGTTTACTCGTAGAAAAAATTGTGGCCCGTTGTTCACTCAGGCAGTACTTTTTTGGTAAATAATGCAGGGCTCATAAAATCTGCACTGGGCCGATCGTGAAATACATAGTGGTGTCTAAAATCTACCTAGCAACATTTTCTCTTTTCACTTCTTTACACTGTAAAATATAGATGTCTGGCATTCAGACACACAAACCTAAAAACTACATGCATATTAATAAGGCAATACTTGTACATGCTTGCATAAAGAACACGAGATAAAATGAAGAAATACACATGTTTCTTAGTTCACGCAGTATTCTTTAAGCAAGCCTGTACCTTATAAGAAATGAGCCAACTTGGCTAAAACCAAGGTACTGATGCACTGTTTAGGCCACCGCATAAAATGTGCAGTGTCAGTATGCTATACAGGAAGGCAGGCAAATCAGTAAGAGCGGTCAGTGCTCAAAACTGTTTATTTAAGTTTTCCACTAACCTGGATTTGGGTAAATAAACAAAGGTATGGTAACTACTTTCGAAAGACTTCAAATTCTCTTGTGCATACTTCCATGAATCTTTTGTGCAATCTTCCATGAATCTCTTGTGCATACCTTCCATGGATCTTCAAAGATCTGAAAACAGAAACAGTGTAAGACATTACAATACTTCTGTGCTTCATGGAGATGCAACATATCACTACTTATGGCATGACTTCTGGCAATTGAGCTTCAAGTTTAAGCGGTACACAGATCATTTCGATATAATTGGCAATGCGAGCACATTCAGCATACAGTGGGAGCAGCGACTGTGGGCATAAATATACATTTGTAAACAAGTTTCAGCTTGCTTAAAGGGACAGCTAGAATGCTGACCGAAATATGTAATGGGATTATTGCCTCGTATGGCGTAAATCAAGCGCTGCGATATAGAAGAAACGAGGGTTGATAATTCAAATTTGGCTCTGAAAGTCGCATGAACATGACTGGTGTCCCTGTAATCGTCACTGTTGTAACCCCTGTAACAACATCTTGTGAAATGCCATTGGTTTTTATAAGTGCAGTGTTTCATTTTCATCACCTCTCCTTCAATATGCTCCTATACAATATGCTTCAATATGCTTTACAATATGCTCCTTTACAAGACATCATACTTGTATTTCTACTTTATTCACTCAACTGCGTATCAAGGACATTGTTCATTATATTTCCTTTTCGTAATTTCCTCCTCTATTCCTGCCTCTTAAGTTTACAACAATTATTTTCCTTTCATATGATTCACTGCACTAAAATCTATTTACCTCAGCCCTTTTCATTGGCCTCTAATTTATTAACTATTACAAGCTTTCATCCTGATAGGTGCTTTCAGGCTCTTGCTTGATGAGTGATTTGGAAAACTGCTCTCCACCCTATCTTTAGTTCCTTGGTTATTTCACTTTTTATGAGCTGGATTGCTTGATGGCCATTGCATAGCAAATATTTTTATTCATGACTTCTAATGCTTCCTCCCCTGTATGCCCCTCACTTTTTTCTCAATCAATATTTGTACAGAATATATGAAATTCACAATGAATACAGCCCCATATCTGCTGTATACATAGCATTTTTCAATGCAACCACAGTTGATGGTTATTCCTACGTATCACCTCAGAACAAATTCATGAATGCCATTTTTGTATCAGCAATTATATTTACTTATACAGCAGCCATGCCCGCAAGGTGCAAATAACAATCTCAGTCATTCTGAAAGCTAAATCAATGAAGCACAAAAATAAAATCAAGTGGTGCAATGCCAGGAGTAGGTGGATAGGGCAATATAACCCAGCCAAACTGGGTAAGAGTGCTTGTTTTTAGGCAACTATGAGGGCAGACAGTCATTCGTGCTGATACTCTGAAGGAAAACTGGTATAAAAACTGGTCACAAGTTTCCCAAAACCATACAATCTGACTGAAAATGCATTTAAAGAGTTATACCTCTAGTAGATGTGAGGCTGTAATATTTGCTAGTTTTATAAATTTTGACTAATCAATGTCTGAGAAAAAAAAAGAATGTGGGCACTACTTTTTGAGTATTCGTAGCAGTAAAAAATTGTTAGGCCCTACATTCTGCTTTACTTATTAAGCTTCTTCATCCTGCTTTGCAGGACCAAGATTTACTAAGATAATGGCTCTAATTAGAAATTACTACTGAATTACTCTAACTACTCTAATTGGAGTTAACTATAGTTTCATAACTTACATCTATTTCTGATTTTTTGAGATTCAGGTATCTCAAGCCTGCTGTAAGCATACAACAAATAGTCAAGAGAGAGTACGGCTGACACGTCTTCCTCTGATCGCAATTCCATCTCTCGCTATGGGGGACTGACGAACAGTCACAACACCTCTTCAATAGTCCAGTTGCCCCACAGCTTAGCCCCGATTTACATCAGCTTGAAACTGACACAGCATGCCTTGAATTAAGGTCCATGCTGAGCTACTCTCGTGGCACTATGACAGCCACAAATGTCAATATCAGATGTCTGTAATGAGCACACAAATAGGTATACCAAAGCTAACCAGAGCATGTAAAATAATGAACCTAAGAGAATGATCAAAATCAAAAACAATGCAATGAATGTCTCCCTCATGATGTTAGCTACATAACAAGCCTTAATAACAATGGCCAAGAATAAATTAGCAGCAAAACAAGCAATAGGTTCAATTACATTATCCCTCATTGGTTCTATATATTGTGCTTAGTCAAAATTTCAATCTCTTGAACTATAACTATACTACACATCCCCATTGATCTGTAAAATAGTTATGAATTGGCTAGGTTGTTGAAGTATACTATTTACAAGCATGTAAGGAACTTGCTCATCTTCAATTTTTTTTTATAAACTGAATTACAACTTTCCTTCTCACTTTATGTTGAATTGTTGGCCTGAGCAATGGGGTTATTTGCAGCTTTGTAAAATCGCGCAGACCTTCTAAAGATTGTTGATACTGAATGCTGAATTCTTGAAATGCATGCAGGGGCGTGCCGTTTAGACAAAGAAAAACGGCAGGAAATATTCAACAATATTGTTCCCTGCTACCGAGAAGACATATACATACACTTAATACACATAGGAAAAAGGGCAGTCAATGTTCTACCCTATTGTTCCCCTGCTACTAAGACATAACCGGGCACTACTGTGAATATTGGGCTCCCCTTGAAGTTTTACGAGTACTATAGTAGATAACAAATAACAAAGAGCAGCAAACTGATGTTTAAGCCCTTTTTTTCATAAAGGATGATGGCTTGACAGCCTGTAACAAGAAAATAACAAAAACCAAAATAGTGTTCAATATACTTCAAAAACATCTGGCTTTCTGCATTAGGGAAGCTCCTGGTCTATTCGAGACAGTCCGCGGCACAACAGAATTTACTTTGAGACCTGTGTTGCTTAACAAATTACTTTGTACTTTTAGATGAGTCTTCAGTCGAAATTTCCAGTCATGCTGTATCAAGAACTATTCTGTTAGACATCAAAAAACTTACATTTGCTTGTGAAGTACGCAACCAGTTTCCGAGCTTGGATCGGCTTGAGGACACTTGTCAAATCCTGCTTTGATGAGGCTCAAGTCATTACCACACTCCACACCGAGTTCCAAAAGTTTTTTCACGAGTGCTTGCAGTGTATCAGGAGACAGGGTGGGTAGAGACTTCATTATTTCCATCTCAAGGCTCTTCATGGGTTTGGTGGATGTGATGCTTTGGCACAATGACAGTCTCACCGCTTAGTTCATAAGCCGGTAAAGGGTAAAAATCAGCAATATTACAGACTTCCACTGCTGTAAACAGGTTTCTATTACGCAGCCTGTACACATGCAGTCCTTGGCAAAAACATGCTTCGAAGAGCTTTACTACAAAAAATACTTCGATTTTGTGCTGAATGACAATAACAGTTATTTCACCAAAGCAGAGCTCATCGCTTATAAACAGTGCAACAAAATCATGAACACAGTACTCTGTACCCTTGCATACAACAGAATTACATGTCACACAGTTGGTGGGGTGAAAGTTGCTATTAATGCACTCATGCAGCTCTGGAGCAAAGTTCTGCGCACAAAATGGCACAGCCGAGGTAAAGAAGACATCTGACTTGAAAAATCCTTCAGAGTGCAAGAATGCCTGTAACAGCTGGTGCTTCTCTGCAATCGTTCTGCAAACAGCCTTAAAATTCTTTGTTGATCGCACACAGTTCTTAAAGTAAGAATGCTTGCTTTCAAATCGGAGAGTCGACATATTTATTAATGGCCCAAAGTGCATCATCAAGCTTGGGTAGTGAGTCATGAAATGGTGTTTTGGCTTTAAGGGCTCTGTAGGAAAAAGGCGAAGCCTGTCTGCCAAGTATTCTTCAGTTAAAATGGCCAAGTACGCTGCCTGCTCTCCAGAGACTACTGGTGCGCACACAATGTCTACAATCGCCCTTAGGTTGAGGTACAAGCCCCAGACAACGTCTGTACTTTCAATCTTGTGACCAATCATCAGAGGGAGAAGCCGAAGTAGCACCCACGTTTTTACAGCCTCAGAGCTTAATCTTCTGCCCTGCACATTAACTTCAGGAGGCTTGCTAGAAGCATCTGACCCTTTGTAGTTAAAATTTATGATGCAATAATTCAAATGCTGATAAGTGAACCAATGTCGTGTCTCAACAAAGAATTTAAGAAAAAGGGCCATATCATAACAGACCACACCTTCAAAGAGGTCATGACCAATGCATGGGGGCAAGCCTGGACTGCAGACATGAAAATATGCAAGCTTATTAAAAACACTGCAGGATTTGACACCTTCAAATACTGTTCCTGTATTAACGGCTTGCTTAGCAGCGAAGTCATATTTGGAAGGTGTTCTTTTGTCAGCATGCATGTAGGGTTTTCCATGAAACTCTGAACGAGTTATAAGGCAGTACCGACAGAAGTGATGAGACGAGCTGAAGCTTTCTGTGAACCCACCAATGAAATGGGAACCTAGGTTATCTCCTAATATTGCTACAACAGTGCCCTTAACCAGCGTACTTCCAAAAGGAATTCCATCACTTTCTAGGAGCAAAAGGTCATTAATCAGTGGTTCAAAAACTTTTTCCTGGCCGAACAGCTTCAGGTCAGACTCTGAGCACAGAAGTGCTAATTGAATGTGGTCACGACTAGATCGATTGTGCTTTCTGAAATTCGCAAGTGTAAAATAAACCCCAACCAACTTATGCTTCTTCCGAGCAGAGCCAAGAGGATTAACAACCTCAAAGGCATCTTGGTACAACAGAAGCTGAAGCACTGGCTCATTTGATTGAAATGCACTGTTTCGAGAAGCTGGGGCATCAGTTATATCAGCCATGCAGTCTCCAATGGGTGTGTACTCTGTGCTTGCAAGACATTCTGCAACCTCAGCATTGGCTAGAAGAGCAGCCAACGTCTCCAAAATGGGAACATATTGCATGTGCCTGTCTCTTCTAAACCTGTCTCGACCAAGCCTTACACATTTCGGTTCAACGTATGCATAGGCTTTCTTAAAGTAAGCCTTGCGTCTGTAGTCAGTGCTGAATAATAAATTCAGCTCGCTAAAGGCATCACTGTCAATGGCGGTGACTAATTCCGTTGTAATATCCTCACTATATTTGTTTTTGAGCAATGCCTGCAATTTAGAAATAGTGTATTTCTTATTTAATTCATGAATTTGGCTTAACTTTTGGGCAATGCTTTGCACAGTGGTGACAGGAACAATGAGCTTTGACTCAAGCATGAGATAGAAAAGACCAAGAGAACTCTCAACACAATTTTTCCACTCGTCACTTCTTTCTGTTGTCCCTTGTCTGCAACTAGAGCTGCCTGGATCATCCACAGGATCATCTACTGTAACGGACTCAAAGCCAGAGGTAGAGTCAAGAGGAGAGGCAAGGCCAGTGCGGATTACTACAGCATGTTTTCGAGTTAAATGGCTGGATAATGAAGATTTCACCTTAAACATGCTACTACAGTTGTTAACAGGGCATATCACTGCAACTCCACAACTCATATGCCAACTTAAATGCTTCATAAGGTTATTTCTTGAAGCAAAACTCTTAAGACAGCCCTCGACCCTACATGTGAACACCAAATCGACGGGAGGAGGTAAGGAGCTCTCAACGCGGCGCTCTTTCTTATGCTTCCTGAGGATATGGCATCTGAGACTAGCATAGGAAAGAAATTCATGACAGCAAAGAGAATTCACACAAGGAATTTTTTTAGAACACAAACTTTTGGCACCATAATGTAGAGCATAGCCAGAGAGAGTCCCAGATTCAAATTCACATTTTCTGCATGCAAACATGGCTGTATACTATCACACTACAAATGTTTCGTCCTGAAAGCTGCAAATAAAATGGGACAGCATGCACAGCTGAAATATGGATTTCAAATAACTCACTGCTGATGCAGCAGACACAAAAGTCAATGAATTCAATTATCTTTTTTGACAGTTCAGGTTACTAGCCAACAAAATTTGATTCTGAAGAAAGCACCACTCATTGCAGCATCTGAGGACTCCAGAAAACAAGCAAGCTCTCTGAAAAATAAAGAGCAAGTGTTACTGCAACAAGAATGTGAAGGCCACTGGAAAATGTTCATCACAGTCTAGGTAACATATTAGCCTTAAGTGTACTGCCACACTTCACATGCAGCTCAGCTCAAGCTACAGCCAGAATTACGCAGCAACGCCTACAATATCTAGATATCGTGATAGCGCACAGAACAACAGATGGAGAGCAGGTGTGGTGCCCAGAAGGGCAGGAATTATTAATGGTATTAAAGAGCGATGGAAAGAAATGCGTATAACAAAAACAAAAATTCCCGACTAATTGGGCACAGAATACAAAATATTGACGCTTGCGTTCACTTAACTTTTTTTTTTCGTGAGCATGAGCAAATAAGGATGCTTATTCAATTTGCCCAACTACAGTGAAATGCAGAACGATAAGAATTGAGGCAATCTTTTTTTATTTTTGCACCGCACTAGCCATGCTATTTTCGAAACAGAAAAAACCGAGATTAGACAGTAGATTATAACTGCAAATTATAACCTAGGTTAGACAATGAAATGAGACGAATTTCACGCGATACCAGTAAGATACCGCTCAATGGACACTTCCCAGACGTATCATTTTGTCTAGCGTTCCTGCCATCTGCGATCCCACACTTGAACGCGCGCCAAAGAACGCCACGTGACAGGAGCAATAATGTACCGTCCAAACGCACACTTGTCGAAGCAATTTGGGTGACAGATACTGCGCCTTTCCTTTCCTGTAAATTATGTAGCACTGCTACGAACGCCGATAAAAGGCAAACAATGAGAGGCAAATGTTAGGAGAGGAAGGGTAGGCTTTCTTCATTCTCTTAAGAGACAAGAGACCTCCAATTTTTTTCTTCGAGCTCCCCCTGCGTATTTTATTTACGGCTCGAAGACGTTTCAATTATCCCATGCAAATGTCTTGCGTTTTGAAAGTTTTTCGGTCGGGGCGAGAGGGTGCACGAGCACTCCAGAACGATGGACAGGGAAGTGCATAAAACTTTCAGACGCCCAGCGGGTAGGGCCGCTGTACGCTCAGACGCGCCTGAGACGCGCTCGAGAGCCTACACGTTGTGCCGCGGTGCAATATGATGCGCGCGCGTGCGACTGGGAAGTAAGTGTTCATGAAGCCTCACCGAAACGTCGGCGGCCGTTCGCCACCGCTGTCAGCGAAAAATTACGAGCATGGCCCTGTTGGGCGGTATATATAGCATATATATAGTGCTCTAGAAGATATATTCTAGAGCACTATAGCATATACAGTAAATCTAGTATATCTGGCAGCTGATATGGCCGAGCACTAACTGTACGCAGGGTTGCCGGAATGTCAACTCGGGCTTTTCCTTTCATAAGGGAGGGTGATATCCGAATCGGCCTGCCGGGGCCCTTTCATTCACTCTACCCCACGCAGGAACCTTCATAATTAGAGCGGGTAGCTTACGCTGTCGCGCCATACCCTTAAAGGAGGGACTATAATTGTCCTGATAATTTTTACAAATTGTTTCCGTACCTAAGCATTTAACAAGTTAGGTAGTTTTTCAGTAAAAATTAACAATTTGCTGCAGAAGACATTTCTGATAAGGACTGGAAAATTGTTTCCGAAGATCAGTATTTAACGAGTTGGGTAATTATCAGAAAAACTTCATAATTTGCTGAAGAAAAACTTTCTGATGAGCTCAGGGAGACATCCAACCGTATGCAACATGCTTCGCTAAGCTACCGATCTTGATGAGTCTGTAATTGGTCTAAATCAGGTGGGACACCTTTAGACGTATCACATGCATATAAAGCATTCATGTGCCAATAGCCCAGGATATCGATTCCGTCAGCGACAGCCGCTTTTCGGTCGCGGAGAAAGCATAGCCATCAAAAAAAAAAAAAAAAAAAAAAGGAAACGTCTGCGACGCTAAAAGATTTCACTAAAAAGTCCATGTGCAGCTATGAAACGCAAACACAAACCAAGAAAGAAGTTCGTCTTTGGATGATGAAGCAAAACAGACGTGCTAGTAAGAGCTCCCTATAGATTTGAACGAGCGCGTACGCGAAACTATAGCAAAAAGCGGTCGCACGTGAGAGCACAAATTCGCCTTACGCTCCAGCCTCACAACACGCTGTGAATAACCTAACGAGAGTTGAAAACAACGGAGTAGTTTACGTTAATAAACAACTTTGTATAACTGGTGCAGATTTAGTCTCACAAACTCATCAAAGGCGACCAAGCTAGGATTTGCACAAACGTATTTGTAGGCTTAGGTAGTACACATGCAATTTGCTTTGGTACAACAAATTCAAATTCATCAACAGCACACTGTATCATTACAGCTGCCACTGCGGGATTAAGTTTGAACAAAATAATGGGACGTACATGTAATACATACCTGTAAGAGATTCAAAAAACGTAGACTTTCAAACAGCCTTATCAGCCATGGCAACAGCGGCGATAGAGATCGGTCGGGCTGCTTCTGCGCGCTTTGCGCTGCTCTGCGCACGCCCTGCGCAGGCCAGATACCGAGATGGCAGAGAGAAATCACGTGCAGAGTTTCTGGCCCTGGAGAGGAGGCTATGAGGGATGCGGAGAACGGCGTCGAGCGGCCGAGCGTCGTCACGGCTGCGGCGAACGGATAGTGTTGCAGCGGTGCTGGCGGGCGGCGTAGGTCCTGGCGTATTCCAACCGGCAATATCGAGAAACCGCGAAACCTAAGAGCGTGTTTTTTACTTGGCGATTGCAGGTGTTCGCACAGCCCGAGGTAGACCAACAAGGTCGCTCCCATGGAACAAAGCGTTGTTTTTCCTGTCTCGCATGTAGAGATGGCAGAGAAAATTCACAAGTTCAGACATGTAAAAAAAAAAAAAAAATGGGAACAACAAAAGCCGACGCGAGGCGCCGGCGCCATGGTGCCGGTTGTATGACCGTCACTGGATACGCATCACGCAGCTTTACGTTGGTCGGTCACTTGAGGCGTAGGTTGTGGGGCATTCCAACCACCGATCTCGAGAAACCACGAAACTTAAGAGCGTGTATTTAATGTGGCGATTGCAGGTGTTTGCGCACCTAGAGGTCGACCTACAAACGCGCTCGCATGGAGAGATCGCAGAGAAAAAAGCACGACTTCACTAGTTCAGATATGTAAAAAAAAAAAAAAATTAAAAGAACAAAAGGCGACGCGAAGCGCCGGCACCTTAGTGCCGGTGGATGTCCGGCACTGGATAAGCATGTTGGTCACTTGAGGCCCAAACGTCTGCGTCGCTGCATCATCATCAATACAGCTGCCGAGCGCTTT
>JAJIZL010042695.1:0-47204 GCA_023969395.1 Amblyomma maculatum
TCTGCCGGTGAGATTTATACCGCTTCATCGGCAAATGGTATGAGTAGTAGAGACGCGATACATGAATAGCTGCGGTTTGCAGAATTCAGTGAATATCTCCTTTTCGGTAGTGCCAATTTAATTCCTATCGCGGAGCAATACTAGTAATCGCTGTCGTGCCTCAAACTCACTCGAAGGGTGGCTTTCTTAAAAGAATGCTGGCATGCCCTACCTAAAACCCAACTAGCTCGCTGTATTTCACGCATTAAAAGACAGCGCAGTTTGACAGTTATGTTAAATCAACTTGACAGTGCTGCATGCAATTGGCAGGATAGAAGCTAGCTAATTATTGCAACGTTTGCAGCTGCGAAGAATTGTAAATTCCCAATTCACTTTTAAGTGCAGTTAATCAATATTTCACTGTGTAAAAATAAATTGCACTAAACATACGTCTAGACAAGCGCGCAAGTGTACTCAGCGGACAAAAATGGAGCCTAGTGTTTACATATGCGCGGCGTGTTCGTGCGTAGTTTTTATTAGGAAACCATTCTGGGGGACCGTATCAGTGATGTTGCAGCGCGTGCACACATGAACGCGTGAGCTAGAATGTCGCTGCGAGCTCCTCTAAACCAGCGAAACCGGTCTTTTGACTGGCCCCCTGTTTTTGGGCTAATAAATGAGTTTACCACCACCTCAGCGAACTGAACCGCGCTTATACACTCACGAGCCAAATGTGAACGATTGTATGAAAAAAAAAAGTTCGAAACCACATACGCGAGAATTGAGTTTTCACCTGTGACGCCTACTTCGCTTCCACAGAAATATTGCTGCCTGGTTGGACTTGTTCCACACTGTCGTGGACTCTAGATAAATCGTTTTCTAATGCAACAGAATAAATTTTACACACTGCACAATAATTATATCAACCCACAAATAGCAAAACCTAAATAAAACGATAAGGCATTGCAGAAATTTCATTTGATAGCATATGCACCACTTGCGAAGAGGAAAAATAATGGCAGGAGATAGTTTATGTTAGATCAGTGTCCCATAGATGCCGGATATGTGGTTCGTATTTTTGCTCCACGACCCACAGTTAACTTACATGTCATATATTTTCTTGTGAATAATGATTTGTTATTTGTGCTCACATATTTGTTTTTTTTTTTCTGCTGTGGTGGGCCCTTTTTATGCTTTTTTTTTAACACTATATTTTTTATTCCCCCCCCCCCCCCCACTGTCTCTCTTGAGACCTGTAATGTATTTGCAAACAAATAAATGAGTAAAATGGACGAACTCGCCTCATCACGTCTCCGTTAATCAAAATACGTTAATTGGTGCGCATTGATATTGCAGCAGATAATACACCTCTTTTACAGTCTTACCATGTACGACGCCGAGTGTAAACGTCATGAAGCCAATGCTTGTAGCAAAGTAGCTGACGCTGGCGCCAATTCCTGCAGTAGCCGCTCCTGCTATGATTACTGGTCGTGCAGTAAACCTGTGGGCCACAGGACCTGTGATCAATCCTGTAAGCAAAGCATATCGAACTTCAAGACGCACAGTAGCATCACCGAAGCTTTTGCATTTTTGAACTGTCAAAGCAGGATTTCAATAACTTCTAGAGGCAACAAGAAACCACATAGAATTCGTATTGTGATTCTTTAGGGAATAATCTCTAAAAATTGTTCATTTATTTTACACCCCAGTGCCAAAGGTATTACCGAGGGGAAGTGGTGAACAAGGAAGATGCATTTATCAATGAAAAAATAAATGGTCCTAAATATAGCAGCAAACCAATAAAATCTTTATTTGTTCTTTTTTAGACAGCCCCGGAAAGCGGCCTTATCACTCTTAATCTGGCAAGCGGAATAATTCTGTATTCTTTGTTCATACTCGAACTCGCGAGATGCTCCTTTATCAGTGGCGTTGTCGCGCAAGATGCGCCGAGATCTGTCTCGAAGATTCCGACCAGTCGCGTATGTTTCTATAATATTCCAGGTTGTGCTAATACCAGTTTGTGATAATATCTAGATATTTCTTAGCCGACATTAAATTGAGCTTTGAAGTGTGCGACAGGCATTATATGTTGGACGACCGCCGAGCACGAGTTTTGCTATCGCCGCCGCCGAATTGCTTAGTTCTTTTGCGGACGCAAGTCAGCCCAATGAAGGGTTTCTTCAGTGCACTCACTAGAGTCTTCATTTGTGTCGTCGGCCTCTTCACAACCGAGTGACAATATACAACGCTAGAGAGAACCTGAGTATATTGTTAGCTAAAGCAGAGCGGGAAAGGTAGTTATCGTTAATATGCACAACATCTACGTGAAGGTGGATCCACTCGCGTGCAGTACGGAGTACGAATGACTGGCCAGAAGCTTCTATTCTTGATGATTCGATCACCACTTGATTGTGATGGGGATCGAGACGGTTCAATATGTACTGAGTGTACGGGATAGGCTGATTGCGGAGTGTAGGCGATGATAAAGTTTAACAGTTTAAGAGCTGTATCTTACCCTTACTCATCCATGGAGCAGAGACAGGGTGACTAAGGAACAGGTTTCTGTTTAAATTGAGTACAACGAAGAGAGTTATGGAACGAAAAACTGAAGGTTTAGCGTTAAGAGATGGGAAGCATGCAAAGTCCTCCTTGGAAGAATTTACTAATATATTAATTACAATTAAGAAGAAGCAGGCATAGGCAGGACATGTGCCAATGCAAAATAACAGATGGCCGATAAGGGTAGCAAGGGAAGGCAAGGGTATTCGAAGGGAAAGCAAGCGTAGGAGGTGGCGCTAGAAATTTAGGTGCACGGATTTGATTAGGAACTCCGCCGGTGTGAAGTGGATGTAGCTGGCACAGGAGGAGGTAACTGGAGGAAAAGGGAAGAGTCTTTCCCCTCTTGTGAGTATAGTCGGGTCGTTGTTGAGGATGAGTGGAGAGAAAGTGAAGAATCCTACCCTTTCCCTGTGCAGCTACAATATTGGGACTCCTCTCACCAGCAAGGTAGATGACCGCTCCCATGACCATGATGGGCCACGAGCCATCGCTTTTGTTGGTCCGGAAGGTCTCCTGCATTGCGACGAACAGGATGCCTGATGAACGCCTTCCCGCCATGGCAAAGCAGCTGGTTATTGCACAGGCTCCTGCATGAGCCAGTAATTACGAGGTTAAGCGTAAACACGTACCCACCATCATAATTTCTACCGATTTGCCTCTTGAAGTGTGAAATAGTACATGTTAGCTTGATAATGCATTTCTTCACTTTGCACCGAACATGCCTACACTGTAAGCGGAAAATATCCGCGTAAAAAGAAAAGAAAATATTAACATCTTTTTCTAGGGGAATCCCTAAAGGGGGCAGGGCATGCTGTCCATTAGCTAAGTTAGATTTCACTCATTGAATGATTGCATTGCTTGGCAACCGTGGAAATTCTCACTTAAAATAGCTTGTTCGTGTCGCTTCCTCCGTCCTCGTCCTTTTGCACTACCTTGTATTCTATGAAATAGCTTTAATTTATCCAGTTAGTAAAGCAAGAAAACTGTTTGCGCGCTTACTCCTCATCCGGTACGCATTACGGATTCTGGCAATACAATATTTGAGAGCAGCTGTTAAAGGAGAACTGCGGCGATTTTTCGGTGCTCACAGATATCAACGAAATTTGCATTCTTCTCAACATCAAGATTACGTATGCCGAAAAGCAGAATTTAGGACGCTTTAGATTTCTCGCAAAGACACTTAAAAAATAGCGACCCTGGAGTCGTCACTCGTGCTGCCAAACAGAAAATGTTTACGACCAACTCTACGCTTGATGACGTCACGTTCTTGAAGGAGCGTCGAGCACACGACGGCAACATTGCAGGGGATGTACTGGAGCGGTGCTCTTGGCACAGGGCAGGTGTACTACAGCGCTAATCGGAAACAGCCTGGCACGCCGCAGACATGGTCGACAGCTTGCTTGCAAATAGCATAGATCGGGTAATCACAGTCTAGTGCTGTGTTATTGGGTGCACGAATTATTGAACGAAACACAGCACAGCGATTTATCACCGATTTCCGAAGGACAAGGAGGTTCTCGAGAAACCGAATCCTGTGATCCGGCGCCCCCTGTGAATCTGAGAACGCGTGTGTGGTCAGAACATTTCACGCCGAACTACTACCAATACAAAATTCCTTCAGCGCGGTTTACGGCGCCCAATTGTATATCAGGGCTTGGCTCTTTCACTAAGACCCAGTAAAACTACTCACGACAGTAAAGTTTTCTCACTCTCTCTACCAATACAACATGCTTCTGAAGAAGTTTGGCTTCGCGAGCATCTGGCGATGGTTGACACCGGATGCTGTGTCGACGACCTTTCCATACAAGACTCAAGCTAAACTCTGCCGCACTCTTCGGTGCCGGTACAGCGGATTTTCATGAAATTGCGAGCCATCGCCAGAAAAAAAAAGTTTCAAAATCTATTCATGTCCTAAATAATACGCGTTTGGCTAAATTACCAAGGATCGCTGGTATGCAACGAGATTCCGGTATGAACTGCGATACAAGCAAATTGTAGCTCGTAGCTGCCGGCGTGGCTCAACTCATCCGATTTCATACTCTAACTACGCTGTTATGTGGCGTCGCCAGAATCCTATTACTGTGAGACAATTGGGTTGAGAGTAAGGTTGTTCCACGAGTAGACCACTTATTATAGCGCGCGGAGCAAGATGGAAAAGAAAACAGCTGAGAACAATTATGCAAATAAGGTGGAAGACCAAACTGTAAAAGAAAATGTAAGGTAAAATCATTAAAAGCCCTTGACAGTAACAGCAACTCACTCGCAAAAGTTTGACATTAGATTGCTCCCTTTTGGGGACATTTCTTCCCACTTCGCAAAAGGAGACTTTGTCCGGGGGCTTTTTTATAGGGCCATAGTTTCCGGGAACGTTTAATACTGGGAAGTTCTTTTCCTGGGGTGCTTTTATCGGAACCCGAGAAAACGCTGCTAGTTCGTAGCAAGACACAATTACAAGGGCCGTAATAAATAGATCAGGTCCAAAAGCGACCAAAGGAACGACAGAAGGCTGGTTCACACTGGCGACTCGTGGAGGTCGTGCGCGCTCGATTCATCACGGAGGGGGAGACCCGCGACTACCGTCGATCAACAGGGAGTGTTCACACCGGAGTGCGACTCGCTTCAACCCCCCCCCCCCCCCCCGAACGTGATTTGAGCGAAGAGCCGACTTTCGCGCCTTTACTGCCTCTGCTACCGCGCTCAGGGTAGATCAATTCGGGCTCATTGCGGGTATGAATATGTGCAATTATCAGCGAGGAACAGGATCTTGGGTTGTCCCCATGTTGAGGACAGTTTCGACAGCCAAAAGCGCTATAAGTAGACGAAGACGGAAGCGGCGGTGTTGTGTGCGCTGTTGTTTGCGGTCTCGCGAAAGAGCAGATGACGAAATCGCCTCATGCCCGAGCATCGAGCGCATGACGAAGAATACGAGTACAAACGCGAATTAATAAGCATCACTCTCGGAGTGATCCTTAGCATATGTGCCCTACAACTGCGGGCGCAGTAAGTCGATCGTGCACACGCGCGCTTGCGCTCTTGAAATTTTCCACCTTAGAAGGAGGCAGAAGCGCTGCGGATTGGCTGAGTAGTTGTGCGACTAGAAGTCGCGTCGCAAGAAATCGGTCAGCGAGCGACTCCCTCCAACTACCTCAAACGGGTCGCTGGCGACTCTTTCGGGTCGCCCCCTCCGTGAGTAATCGCCCCCTCGGTGAGTAATCGCCCTCTCCGTTACATTGTGTCGCGCGACCTCAGCGAGTCGTCAGTGTCACGGCCGCTCAATGAAGGCGCCTCCATTGAGTGGCCGTGCCAGTGTGAACCAGTCTTAACGTGCAAAGTAGTTTACAAAAGCTGAAACCAAATTTGAGTGACGTTAAAGGAAATGCGTTCTGCTCGAACATTTGCCCCGAGCTCTTTGCCGCTTACCAGCTACGAGCCAACTGTGGATGCTGTCTGGACCGTGTTGGCGGGTTCGGATGCCCCATCTGCACCGGCTCCGTTTGCAACCTTTAGCTGCACTGGATTCCATTCCTGGGTGGAATGGAGGGTCCCCTGTATAACACAGAAACAATGCTAAGCGTTCATGATCCTCAAAGTAAAGGATCAAAGTGCTTAGCATTCGTAGGCTAACATGAAGCCGTGAAACTGCAAACATTTTAACGAAAAAAAAATGGTTCTGGCTGAACATTTTTACTTAGATACCTGCGCGCAAGGAGTTCCTCTATTTATTTCCGTTATGTAAGCTAGTAAACAATATAAAAAGTGGCATTCAAGGTAGAAATGAAAGCACGCATTTTGCCCATCAACTTTTTCAACGGCTCACAAGTCCATTAGCGCAATGCCTTGCGATGAAGCAACAAGAAAAAGCGCAGCTCTGAAATAAAAAGTTGCAACTCTTTGCTCGTAGCTGGTTATGAGAAGCAGAGGGCGTTTGAGGCGTATACAAATCGGTGATCCGCAACAGCGTCTTGAGTACACGAAGAGCAGCACATCTGTCGAGATCAAAAAAAGAAGTCAATGTTTGCACTTCAGTTTGGCCATTCAAGCATTCCGTGGAATATGAAAACATTCTCTGCATCACCGACTGAAAATATTAGTCTCGGAATTGGAGGCTACGGCCCGTCGTTGTGGTGCAGTGCGCCTTTTACAGTGCCTTCGTAAAGGTTGAGTATTTCAAGGATTAGAAAGTTGGTGCGACACGAAATAAAGTATTCGAACGTAGAAAATTACTGGAAGTTTGGAAGGCATCGAGGTTGAAACTGCGCGGCTTTGCAAGATTAATCCTCTATTCGTACTGCGCCTGGATAAATAAAGACCAGTTGGAACGAAGCTGTCCGAGCAGCATGACTAAAGAGAGCAACATAAGCAGCATATGGCAATCGTAATTAACATGAGTTTAACCAGAGTTGCTCGCAAAAACGCCGTTTTACAGCGCAGTTTCTAGTGCTTTATGTAGGACCGAATATTTTACTTGACTCTTACTCGGTGATTTTGAAAACAGACCAAGGTGGAACCAAGCACAGTACCCTGTGACTAACATGTATGTTATGTACAATTGAAAATGGATTTGAAAGAGCACTGAACAAGGGTACACGGGGAGCCTCAGTTCTCAAGCCGAGCCAACGTTTCGATAAGTCGACTCGTCTCCGTCTGGGCACCGCGTTGGTCACTAGTGGGGGTTTAAATACGCTTTTCCATTTCCCTTCCGAAGAGGAAAAAGAGGGATGGGGAGGGCGGGAGAAAAAAAAAGTACGGCAAGGAGTGAAATAATGTTTCTTCGGCATGCATTTCTGAGTCTGGTACCGGTGATCCCGTGGACTGAAAAAGAAAAGAAAAATCGGCAGCAACAGGAAAAACTACAATGCAGGGTGGATGATTAATCAGCGCCTAAAGCAGGTTCGATGTTGGCCTTTCTCGATAGGGACAGGCATCCCAAATAGTCGTGATAAAGAGTACAGCTGCAAGGGAACAGTTCTCAAAAGCTTTCTGCAATGAAGGTTGAAGGACAAAGAAACAGAATAATGACAGGTTTGCCACCTCCTGAGAAAAAAAAAAAACAGTTCGAGGGCCAACCAAACTATGAATTTATAAGAAACATGCTTGGATAAACACCCGCAGCTTATGCTATTGCGAGGGGGGATAGAGAGTAAACGTGCTGTGAATAAACTGTACAATTAACGCTAAACGGGATTGTTTTCCCGACTAGGTAGGTCGAAGAGGGAATATATTTAATTGATTCTAACAATCCTTTCAAGATATTTTTTCCTGCTCGTTTAAATGTTAAAAAAAAAAAAAAATCTCCCGAAAGGAACATAAACATGTACAGCTTATAGTATTGCTTATGCTACATCCACCTTTCCAAAAGGTTTTCGTCGCGGGTAAGTGCCTATGAATAAAAGATAAGGAAAGCGATGTCCTCTTTTTTGTGCCCGCAGCCACCATCTGATCACCTAGAGCGGCTGTTTGAAGCGGTGGCCATCTGATCACCTAGAGCGGCTGTTTGAAGCGGTGGCCCTGTGGTCCAAGATATTCTGCTTACGCTGCCCTTGGTTAAGAAACGAACATTGCTGGATGCGATTCGGATGAAAATGTTAAGAGGTTACTGAACAGGTAGCTCTTGGACTAGTATCTAGACTTCGCCTCGGTTTCTGGGCCGTGTGTTTCTCCGTGTTTCCGATCAATCATAGCTACAAGAATTCCACGTATAAAATTGAAGCGTGACTAATTCATATAAAAATAGATGAATACCAGGTGTAGCGCCGCCAAAAAGCAGCTGCGAGGTGGCTATGCTTACATATTTGTGCACAAATTCTATAGTGTATTGCAGCGTTGCTGCACGAGTTAACAGACGCATGTGCGGGGATTTTTTGAAAGAGTGGCCGCTAATTAGCTCGGATTTATGTTGAACGCCGGCGTGGCCACTGTAAACACGCCACGCGTGTTGCACTGTAGCTCCTCATGGGCCAGTGACTCTTTTTATCTCATTGCGACTCGGGCCTGAGATCGTGCGCTCCTCATATATTTAAGCTGATGTTTTGCAGGACACTGGCTCCAGGACACGAGGGACGAATGAAACGCCGTCTTCGTTATTCTTGCTTTCTTTGGCCGTGTGCTGTCGCGCTGGAAACTACGAGCGTAAATCCAAATCAGGAACTAGCCCAACAATTACTGAAGTGCTCATATATCTCTAATAGCAAGGCCTTACATCTTCGCTCTAAATTTGGACATCACTCACGTCTAAAACTTATGGTGGGGCACTAAACCGAATGTATACCGAATGTATATACCAAAGACGTCCACTGAGAAACTGGCTTGCATTCTCAGAGCTACGATATAACAGTGTTCAAGTACAAGACGACTCAAGCTCGGCCGCACAGGTTTAGAACACAACTTTCATCACCGGAACACATTTCTCCAGAAAGGGTGCAAAACTGAATACTGGCAAAAAAACTTAGGCTGCGAAAAAACAAACCTTCTCAATACCGAAATTTTTATTGATTATACAATTAGTATATATAACCTTCGTCATTCAGTTCCACAAATGAGCCACCATCATTATCCCTCTAAACGTTTTCTTTCCTGTCTTTTCTTTGCTGACCGCTAGTCTTTCATCTTTATTACAGAAGTAGATAACGTTTTTATGTTTACCTTTGAACGTTCTCCGTTGACAGCCGCCGACAAGTTCTCTTATCACGCTGTCACACGAAGCGAGCTATCGGTCGTTTGCTATCTATGTGCGGCTCTGAGGTGTTTGTGAGCATGAGCTTATCACGAGTTCAAGGTGAGAAGGTAAGGGAAGTGAAATGAGCGGGTACGCCAGCGTTTAGCCAAATGATGCGCATTTACTCCACGCGACAAAGAAGAAAACTTGCTAGTTTGGTTCGGTTCGATTTATGGGGTTTAACCTCCCAAAGCGTCTATGAAAAACGTTGCCTCTGGAAATTTCGACCACCTGATATTCTTGAACGTGCACCGACACCGAAAGGTGCGTTGCTTGTCGCCTCCATCGAAAAGCGGCCGCCGCGGCCAGGAGTCGATCCCGCATATTGGGCACATAAGTCGAGCGCCATAACCACTGTCCCATCGAGGCGGGCCGAAACGCTGAAACAGACACGCAAAACAAAGGACAAAGACGAATATTTCTAATGGACCAATCCTAGCGTCGGACGGCACCGCATACGGTGTGACATACGAAGCCTCTCTGGGTAATACCTATTGGGGCAGAAAAATAAATTATTTCGTTAATCTATATAGAACTGGTAACTTGGTAACTTAAAGCGGTATTTCTTGCTCCTGATGGAATAAGCTGACACGATATTAACAATCACAACGAAGGCTCTGTCCTGACGAAATACGAAAGGTGCGGCGCCCAGAGACGCAGACGACGCCGCAGAAGCTGTGTAAAAGTTAGAAGCACATGTCTTTGCACCTTCTCTTCGTCCGGTTTGTTAGCGCTGTTCACTCATTTTTCCCTGTATGCATTATTAGGCCCGCCTTAGCTTTCTTCTTGACTGAAATATTGACTATAGTCTCTATCACCCTTAATCGTTTTGTACTTTTGCTTCAACACCTTCAATTTTATGATTTCGCTTACTTACGTTTCCGTTCAGATCGTTTAAAATTTCCGCTCTTCACCGTCTCCCTTCTGAAGATATTGTTTACTCAGTTACGGGAGTATATTTTTTTAAGAATCGATATGTATTGCCTCGGGGCATCAGTAGGGCATGAGATGAAGAATGAATAAATGATTAAATGAATGGAAAAAGGTTGGCTGATTTTATGAAGTCCAGGAGTGAGCGATGGTGAGATCCCTGCGTCCAAGCGATATATGAGGCAGGATTGGCTGCTGAACGGCCAGCTATCGTCAGGTGCCGGATTCTTATTGGTTTCAGTGCTGGGCAGTCCCACAACAAGTGACTTATTATTAGTCGAGAGTCTACGAGTTCCCCAGCCAAGCCTGTTTCTGCTTCTTCTTTCACTCTTGAGCTTAATCTTTTCATCACGCTGCAAAGTATGTGACGTTTTCCCCCTCTTCGAATTAGCCCACAGGGCAAGCAGCTTAAGTAAAGAGCCGATGATGGAACCCTTTTAGCTGAGCGACATGAACCACCTGGGTCCTGCTTGAGCATTTCACGTCAATCAGGCGCTCCAGAACTACGAAAGAGCCGCTATAGTGGAATAGCAGCTTCTGGGATAAGCCACGTTTGCGCAGCGGCATCTACAGCTGCACTAAATCCCCGGGCACATGAGAAACACGTGGGCGTCGGTTGTCGTAACGCTTCTTCGAGCGCTCCTGTGACTCTGTCACACACGAATATGCTACGGTGTAGAATGGTATACGCTCTGTGTGTGTGCAAGCTTAAAAAGCAGAGAAGGCTTCGAAGGGGAAACTCAAGACGCCACACATTATACATGACTGAACAACAGCGTACTACACATACACGAAAACAAAAAGCCCCTTCACCAGCGAAGTGAAAAGAAAACAGGAGAAATTGTACGCGCATGTCACACCTTGCAAATCGAACATCATGCAAGCGACTACAGCGAGTCTTCTAGGCGCTCTCCGCAGTGGGCTACTGGTTTTTCTGCTCTCAGGGCAACAGCCGTCTCCGGCGTGGTCTATTGGCTGGGATATCTGGCTTTCATCCTGAAGGCCCGGGTTCGATTCCCGACCTCGGAACAAGTGTAGGTATCATGGTGTAATGGTTAGCACTCTGGACTCTGAATCCAGCGATCCGAGTTTAAATCTCGGTGAGACCTGTTTTTTTTTCTCCCACAGGACAATTTCAAACATAGTGATAATGCCCAGTTATTTGTGATTTTATCCGCTTTGTTATATATGGCGCTCCGATTACCATAATTGCCACAGAATCTACCAATCCTTGATCAAACATTTTTCTGACCTATAATACATTTGTTTCTTAAACTGATCGTTACACGGTTTCTAAAACCTTGATTTTTTTCTCCCTTATATGAATAATCATTTGATATATGCATATTATGTTGACATCATTCATAAGTTATGAACTGAAAACTTGAAATCGTGATAAGGGCGTTGAAGAGATCTATGAAATAATTACAGGGTCCCTTAAATGTCTCTTAAGAGGAGAATGACGAAAGGCTACCCGTTTGGTTTGGTTTGGTAAAACTTTATTTCCCACAGTAGAGATCCTGGAGGACACTCGGCTAGGCGCCAGGTGTAGAGGGCAGCTCCCACGACGGCACAGAGAGCCCGAAGCTCTCCGCCGCCGCGCGGGCCTCCTGGACAGCCCGAAGCTGATCATGTAGTGAAGCACTTTTCAACACTTTGTCCCAACGTTCCTTGTTCTTGGCGTAGGCGTCGCTCGATGCACAACCACACAGCATATGGTTTAAGTCCACACCCTTCCTCTGCTATTATTTGCTTCTCATCAATTTCCTCTTGTCGGCGTTCGTTACAGTGCTACATAAAATTACAATTTGTTTACAGGGAACGAAAGGCAAGTGTGAGTTTTGACAGTACACCTTCGTTCCTGTCGCCTGGCGTACCTTCGCACGCGTTCAAGTTGGAATTGCAGATGACAGGAACACTAGAAAAACCACATCTCGAGGAATCTCGCGGAATATGACAGATGTCACGCAAAAATCTCGCACAAAAACCTCGCTCACGGGATTTTGTTTCATGAGCCTAGAAAGGCTTTCGTCTAAATAACACTACAGGAAACACTACGGTCCTACCACACTAATGGTACTCACGCGTAATTCACGAAGTAGCATACTGTCCGCGGTTACAAAACGCGGGTGGTTCGGACGCTATCTCGGACACGGAGTACAGACCCAAACCCCAAGTGGTAGCTAGTATCAAGGGACGCCAGTGTTCCAAGAGAACAGCTGGAAAATTTTCGAACGGTTCCTTTCTCCACCATTTCATCCACCTATTCTTGAATTATCTTGTTATCTTGCTGAAAACTCTGTAAGGTGTTTGGCGAATAGGGGGTGCGTTTCATGTGTTGTTTTTATGCTGTAGTCGAGAGATTGGGAAATGGTTACCCTATTTATTGGAGGCAAAGTCGAAAACTTGGGCATGAATTGTAAAAATATCTTGCAACGTGCGACGGTCACTGGAGGGAAGCGATTTGTTGACCATACGCTCAAGCTCAGTAGAATATTCAGACTTCTGTTTCGCGGCTACTCTGTAATCAGGAATAGTTCCAATGGTGTTGGTCACATGTTTCTCAAATCTCGCGAGTTCAAAACCAGAAGGAAGACGAACAGGCTCTCCTGACACGTTCACAGTCCAGAGGTGTGCCCAACCGTCCACTGCCCGGTCGCGCAACGGCGCGTGGTACTAAATATTTTTTTTCGCTCCCTTCGAAACATCTGGCTCGACGACTATTGCGTGTTTACCTACATGTCCTGGTGATGTCTTAGAAAAGTTAGGGACAGAACCGCTCTGTGGGAGATCGCGAATCTAAATCAATGGGTTGAACGACTCAAAAGTGGTGTAAACACACACTAGAGAGATCCCAGCCGCCGGACATGATATTAAAGATTCGAGGTTGACCCACATGTGGGAAGCCCACGAGAGCCTTACGAAAAGATGGAAAGAGCAGAGGCGCAATAGAAAGCTAAAGAAGAGAATATCTATACTTTAACAACAGATAGAAGAATACGCGAACGAACATCACAGTCAACACTGGGGGCAGATTTGAGATGAATTGAATGGGAAACTTTGGTGTAAAAACACGTGGCAATTTCTTCGCGATCAAGGCCAAACTAAGACCACCGCTCAAGGACAGCAGAAAAGATTGGTTCATAAATACCAGGGCACGGCTGAAGATCTCATAGAGGAACTGAAGAGCAGACACCTTAACACGTGCAAAGGGTGTTCAGAACACAGATCTAGATAGAGACATATCAATAGCGGAGGTATGGCGAGCAATGAGTCGGCTAAGAACCATATCAGCAGCGGGAGCAGATGGGGTCACCAATAAAATTCTGAGAAACCCAGATTTAGTATCAGTCACGGCACTCACAGACTTTCTTAACTGGGTATGGAAACGAGGTAGAATGCCTTCAGAGTGGAAATATGCTAAAGTGGTCTTCATGCCGAAGCCTGGGAAGAAACATCAAGTAGGCAACCTGAGGCCGATATCGCTAATATCGTGCCTAGGGAAGCTGATAGAGCACGTAACACTAAAGAGGCTTCAGGAGTATGCAGAGGAAAGAGAGCTATTTTCCGAAACAATGCTAGGCTTCAGAAGCAAGCTGTCCACGCAGGATGTAATGATTCAAGTCAAAGCAGACATAATTGACGAGCCCAATAAAGGGAGTACAAAAACTGTACTTGGCCTTGATCTACAGAAAGCCTTTGATAATGTCAAACACGAAGCCATATTAAATAATCTGGTGGAAATTGCCCCTGGCAAAAGGATTTACGATTACGTTAGCGATTTTCTAACCGACATAACAGCATAAATAAGCCTTGGAGACATCAGGTCGGAAACAATTATGATAGGAGACAAGGGCACCCCACAGGGCTCAGTTCCTTCCCCTTTTTTATTCAATCTAGTGTTAAAGAACCTTTCACCATTACTGAAAATAGTGAAAGGGGTGAAACATACGCTATATGCTGATGATGTCACGTTATGGACATGTGCAGGCAACGATGGGAAATAGAAGAAAATCTTCAACAGGCAATCGAAATTGTTGAAGAATATGCGGAATGGGCAGGGCTGCAATGCTCACCAAGCAAATCGCAACTTTTGGTAATCCGAGGAACAAAAAAACGCAATATCAACGCTGAAGACATTTTGGTGGTATTAAATGGCTCACGGATAACAAGAGTGGACAAAATCAGAGCCTTGCGACTGATAATCCAAGACAATGGAAAGAACACTGAAATAATGGATCGACTTAAGTCAACAATTAACATGGCCGCCAGGTTGATAAGGCGAATAGCCAACAGAAGACGCGGGGTCAAAGAGAAAGATTTGTGCCGAATTGTTCAGGCTTTTGTGATAAGCAGATTAGTGTACACCATCCCCTACCTGAAGCTAGGGGTGGCAGAAAAGAACTAAATTGAAACAGTCATACGGCAGGCATATAAAGCAGCACTGGGGCTACCCCACTGCACTCCTACGGAAAGACTTCGTAAACTGGGGGTCTACAATAACACCGTGGAACTATGCGAGGTACATATAATAACACAGCTAAAGAGGCTCGCTACCACATCGACGGGGTGCAAAAACCCAGGGAAATTAAGACTACAAGATAGAATCCCGGAAAGAAATGCACAAGTAAAACTGCCGACTGAAGTAAGGAACGCACTCACTTTTAAACCGCAACCAAAAAAACATGCACCCTACTTTTCATGAAGGCAGGAGAAAAGCAATAGAAAAAGCCCTTGAGGCCAAGTTAGAAGCTCTGAATACACTGTTTATGTAGACGCGGTGGAATACAAAGGAGGTAACTCTTTTGCTATCGTGGGCGTGAACGACTCGGGTGAAACATTCATGGCAGCTAGGTTCAATAAAAACAATCTATTCAGGGACAGCGGAGGAGGCGGCTATCGCCATGGCGATGGTCAGCACCAAAGCGGTTACCATAATTAGCGACTCCAAATCTGCTATAAACAATTTTGCGAGGGGCATAATCTCCAGCGAGACACAACGAATTTTAAGATGTAAAGACTGGAACCAAAAAGAGGTGGAATTACTATGGGTACCGGCACACTCGGGGAACAAAGGAAACGAGTTGGTTTACAGTACAGCTCGAGGTTATGTCAGCCGAGCAGTGAGCCAGGTTGATTCCCCCAATTTCTCGAGAGATGCACTAATCTCATTTCATGACTACACTAATCACTTTAAACTAGAAAGGCGGATATATCCTCCACCAGACAAGAAACTAGACAAAAGGCAGGAAGTAATCTGGCGTCGGCTCCAGACGCGTGCCTTCTTCAGCCCTTCTAAATTAGCGCACAGGTAGCCAGCAAAATACAATCCAAATTTTAAACACTGTGGCGAAATAGCAGGATACGATCATATATTATGGAGCTGCAAAAAAGCGCCGCCACCAGCGGAACCAGTCCCTTCTTTAGAGCGGTGGGAGGCTATAATGGTCAGCTCAGACCCGTTAACGCAAGTTCGGGATACTGAGTGGGCTCAAAAGGTCGCCGAGAGCAACGGACTCGAGGCCATCTAAGTGTAGCGCCCACAAATCGCTCATTGCTGACAATAAATCTTTTCCAATCGAAATACGGCGCAAATGTTGCCGTCCGTTACCACAGGCCGCAGCACATCTTCCTTCAGGGAGAGAACACATTCACGACTATGGGACATGTTCTCCGCTAATGACAGGATAACGTTCGGCTTCAAAGAAATTACACCGGCACTGAAGTCTCAGTTCAGCTCAGTCGTGTCCGACTCTTCATGACCTTATGGACCATATCACGCCACGCTTTCCGCTCTCTCACCATCTTCCTAACATCACATAACTTCATCTGCAGCACCTCGATGATGCCATCTAACCATCGCATTCGCATCCTATCCCTTCTCCGGTGACCCTCAACCTTTCTCAACATCAAATCTTTCTCCAGCGACTCCTCTCTTCTCATCAGATGACCAAAGTAGCTGAACTTTAACTTTAGAATTTGACCCTCCAATGAGCAGTCAGGTTTTATGGTCGACAATATCGACTGATTTGATCTTCTGGCAGTCCAAGAAACTCTCAAGAGTCTCCGCGAGCACCACAATTCAAACGCGTAAATTCTTCGGCGGTCAGCCTTCTTCACAGTCCAACTCTCGTATCTATACATCACAACTGGAAAGAGCATAGCACGAGTTATACGGATCTTGGTTGGCAGTCTCTGCTATTTACTAGGCGGTCAAGGCTAGCCATGGCTCTCTTTCCCAGAAGCAGGCGTCTCATAATTTCATGGCTGCAGTCTGCTTCCGGGGTAATCTTGGAGCCCAAGAAGAGAAAATCTGTCAAAGCTTCCACTTCTTGTCACTTGATGCTCCAGGACTTGATAGGGCGAGACGTCATGATCTTTGACTTTTTAATGTTCAGTTTAAGCCCAAACTTCTCACTCTTTTCTTGTACGCGCATAAGAAGTCTCTTGAGTTCCACTTCACTTTCTGCCATTAAAGTGGTATCATCCGCATATCTAATGATGTTGATACATTTTCCAGCAATCTTCACTTCAGCTGAACACTCGTCCAGACCAGCTTTCCTCATGAAGCACTCAGCATATATGTTAAATAGGCAGGGTGACAGTATGCAACCCTGTCTTACTCCTTTCTCAATCGGAAACCAATCAGTAAGACCTTGACCAGTTCTGACTGTGGCCTCTTGCCCTTAATGCAGGTTCCTGAGGAGACAGATGAGGTGAATTGGAACTCACATTTCTTAAAGAGCTTGCCGCAGTCAGCTGTGATCTACGCAGTGAAATGCTTTCGCATAATCAATAAAGCAGAAGTAGAGGGGTTTCTGGAACTCTCTTGCTTTTTCCATGATCCAACAAAGGTTGGCAGTCTGGTCTCTAGCTCTTCTGCCTTTGCGAAACCCAGCTTGCACGTCCGGAAGCTCCCGATTCACATACTGCTGCAGCTTACCTTGGAGGATTTTCAACATCACCTTGCTAGCATGCGAAATAAGCGCGATCGTGCTGTAGTTGGAACAATCTTTGGCACTGCCTTTCTTTGGAATGGGGATGTAAACTGATCTCCTCCAATCCTGTGGCCACTGCAGGGTTGTCCAAATTTGCTGACATAATGTATATAGAACGTTAACAGCGTCATGGTTTAGGTTTTAAAGCAACTCAGCTGGAATGCCATCAATTCCGCTAGCTTTGTTCTTAGCAAGGCTGGCTAAGGCCCATTCAACTTCACTCTTCAGGATGCCCAGCTCGAGATCAGCAATCACAACCGTCTTATGTTGGGTGTGCACATTCGGGTCCTTCTTGTACAGTTCTTCTGTGTATTCCTGCCACCGCTTCTTTATCTCTGAGGCTTCAGTGAGGTCCCTGCCTCGTTTGTCCTTTATCACACCCAGCTTAGCACAGAAGTGTACTTTGATATCTGTGATTGTCTTATACAGAAGTTTTGTGTTCCTCAATCGGCTGTTGTCCTCAACTGCTTGGCACTGTATGTTCAGGAAGGCATTCTTATCTCTCCTTGCTATTTTCTTAAAATCCGCATTGAGAACCTCGTATCTTTCTCTTTCCCCCATAACGTTTGCCATCCTCTTTTCCTCAGCTATTTGCAAAGCCTCTTCAGATAACCAGTTTGCTTTCTTGCATTTCTTTTGCTTTGGAACTACCTTAGTAGCAACTTCTTGTATTATATCACGAACATCAGTCCACATCTCTTGAGGCTCTCTGTCTTCTAGATCTAATTCTTGAAATCGATTTCTTACTTCCACAGCATATTCTGATAGAATTTGATCCAGATCATACCTGAAAGGCCTTCTAGTTTTCTGCGTTTTTCCTCAATCGAAGCTTAAATTTGGCTACAAGAAGCTGATGATCGGTGCCACAATCGGCCCCAGGCCTTGTTTTTACTGCTTGTATAGCGCTTCTGCATCTCTGCCGCCAAATAATATAATCAATCTGATTCCTGTACAGACCGTCCGGTGATGTCCATGTGTACAGGCACGTCTTGTGCTGTTGAAAATGGGTATTCGCTATGGTCAGGTTGTTTTCTTGACAAAACTCTACTAGCCTCTGCCCAGCTTCATTTGGCTCACTGAAGTCTAGGGTAGCCTTAAACTCGCGCAAAACGTCAATGGCATGACTTCACACAACGATTGCCCTTCTGTAGCACTCGTCACCTAGCACAACAGAAGCTGAGCACAGGCCAACCGGAACAAAAGTTTCACTCCTCAACTCCACATAACGTACTGTTTTTGTCCCACAGGAACATAGCTTACGGCCGAAAACGGTTCTTAAATGAAAGGTTCATAACAGACACAGCGGCACCACTGTCAATCAAAGCATCCATTTTATCATTGGCTGCATCTTCTGACACTTTGTTCTTAAGCATGACGATAGGCAAAATATTCCTAAAATTGGCAGTCCGGCGACCTTAACTCCATATGTCGCACAACATAGTTTCCCAGCGGCGGAGAAACAAAGTGGCGACGTGGGGATCGGCGGAGGAGTGATGCTGCGATCGAACACAGGAGATTCGTTGCTTGCACTGCCCGATAGAAGGTAGCGAGTGGCTGCTCCCACTACGCGTCATTCCTGAAGCGTGGTGCCTGTTGTATAGAGAGTCGAGATACTTAACGACGCGGGCAAAATCGAGAGATGTGTCCGCTGTACCCACAGTCATAATATATTAGTGGCTGGCGGCTTTGATAGCTGATCGCATGATGCCTTGTAGGCCGAGACGAGGCGACAGACGCGCAATGAGGCATTTCATCCGGATGCCGCTGAGTATCCAACTCCTCGCGTACAGTCCTCCTGGCCATAGAAGCGATGTCTTCAGCCTCCGTGATGTCAATGCTGGCAATGGCTGTCTTATTGAAACGACGGTCGAATGTGGACGCTATCCGGTGTGCTTTGAGCGCCTCAAATGCACGGCACTGCTTGGTGACATCCGCAGCCGTAGCAAAGCTGTCTCGCGAAGCAATCCTCTTGAGCAGGTGCCCTACCTTGTGTTCTGGCATCTACCCTTCCTTCTCCTTCTCCTTCTCCTACTCCTCCTACTCAATTTATCGTGTGCAAGTCACACCGGGCAGTTGGGCTCGCTGGGAAAGTTGGTGTTCAACGCGTTCCTTCTTCGCAAGAGAATCTCGTAAGGACTTAGTGATCTCTTCAACAAACCGGTTCCAGGTGTGAAGGTTTCCTCATGTTCGTCAAATCAAGTCACAGCCGTGCCTGCAAGAAACAAAACGTTGTAGAAGTGGGCGGTAGAGCTTCAATGGTTGTACTTGTTGCGCCTTTTGTAATGTCGGGGCAATTCTTCAACGCCACATTAGGGCTCACCATGGAACCTACGCGGCTGTCGCTGATGCGGCAAAGTCGTCTCTTCTTCAGCCCGTCGTTCCAATCTGCGTCCCTTGGGTGGTAGCCATTGAAAGGAACTATTGAGGCGATAATGGTGGCAAACCTGCTACACGGCGGCTGCAACGAGGTATTGGCAATCTAGGACGCCTAGCACCAAATGGAGCAGATAACATTGTTTTAATACAGGTGAATGCTTTACTAATGAAAACTGGTTGCCGATGCCTCAGAGCCCAGATCGGCCTTCGCGTGCCTTCCTCTTCGTTCTTCATCTCCAAATCCTCAGTAAGCCGCATTGCAGCGTAACAATATTTGCTCGTGTATGGGTCAACAGCTGTTTTTCATAACCAAGGTCTCCGAATTCGGAGATCCAGAAGAAAGGCCCAAATGCGGCTTGAAATACCTAAAAAATTAGAGCCGACGATAACTACTCTTCTGGCGACACGTTTGTCGTTTTCAAAGCTCTACCAACTACATCAGGTGCCATCAACATCTCATAACGTGCTCGGGAAGCACAGGTGGGCTATTTGCTTATTCGTGTCAAAGAAAAGATGCTGATTTGAAGCACATACCAACGCCATTAAAGATGCGCGCTCGCCCTTACCGTGCATTGTAGAACACGCCGCGCGGCTTGCAACGTTTTTCAAATAGTCTCTTTTCTGCACCAAATTGAATTAGAATTGTGCTTTTAAATATACACTTTAAAACGAGTAGGAAATTTGTATAACTATTCCTAACTTGTCCAAACATCCGCACAAAAGGGACATCGTTTCGGAACATGCCAGCCCCGAATACTACCCTTAATTATGTCTGTTACCCTTTTTAGCCATCAGTAATCTTTTCGTTTCAATATATTCGGACATCATTGACATTACGCTAATTAGGCGAGGCATTGTGCGCTCATGTTAGCTCTTAACATCACTGATATTGTCCTTTCCATAGCTCTCTGATTTGTTCTCGGCGTAGGTTCAAGCGATTTTGTACGCCTGCACGTTTCAGCCCACTAAGGTAGCGATGGTGAGAAACAGTTATCACCACCGTGGTTGCCTAATATATAGGGAATGCGACTATTGAGTCGGACATCATGGCTTGATTCCGACCGCGCAGTCGTTGCTCTTCGCTTGAGGCAAAACTGAAGGCGCCGGTGGGCTGTGCGATGTAAGTACATCTTAGGATCTCCAGATGGTCAAAATTCTCGCGAGCCCGCCACTTCGGCATCATTCATAGCCAAGCCGCTTAGGGACGCTAAACCCCACAAGTCATATGAAACAAAAATAAACCAAACGCTTGTCTGCTTAGAGAATCTAATAAAGTGTCATGATATGAGGTTATCTAACAAACTAACGAACTATTGGACCATTTGCGGAAAAGCTCCTGCGTATGCGCGACAAAGGCGCAACTAGCGCCATTTGTAGGCGATTTCGTTTTGGTTGGAAAACGTGACGCGCCAGCGCTGCCTAGCCGTGCATTCTTGCGCTGTTGAGCGGTATATGATTTGAGTTGCTTGTCTCGCTTTCACCGTGTGTGCGTGCCCATGGCTCGGGAAAACTTATGACGTATTCGAAAAAAAAGTGGTACACGTGAAAACAGGTCGTCTGGATATTTCATGACTGGTCCCCGAGCGCGCGTCGTCTGCTAACGAAGTAGAGTGCTCGGAGTCCTCTTCTGCTGCTGCTTTGCGGAGGCGCTTTTGTTCTCCCCGTTTTTTTTCCCGCCTTCTTTTTTTGTCGGTGCCAAAATCTATTCTTATATGTTTTGTTTCCTTCTACAGCCGCACCATTTACGGAAAAGGGGCCATCTGTGCCTTGAGACAAGGTAGTGCAGAGCTTGCCTTTGACAGGTAATTTGCCGAAGTGAGTTCTATACCTTCAACAAGAACTATCGATTTGCAGAGTACGTCCGTGCAAGAAGAAGCATCCTAGTGCCCCCACAGAAACACTCAACAGCAGCCCTGCTACATGCTGACAGGTTTCGCTGAGCCTTCAGTAAGGAGTAAAGAAACGCTTCATTGTTCACTATTGCATGCAGTCTAAAGACAGCCATTTGACTGGAACGCCTTCAATCTAAGTTAAGCATGCGCCATGCAACAGCGACACTTGTACGTATATATATAGGGCCACGACGACATACAAGGCGCGAAAGACGAAGCCGTTTATGGGGTCGGTTGTGCACATCCGGCCCTTTCCGAAGTAGCTGAGCGTTCTTGCTGTATTTGTTTTTTTCTGCCAAATGAACACATATCGGTTTTATAAGAGCTCTTCCATCAGAAAATTCGGTGGGAAATGAATTTTATATACTTTTATGAACATCCACCCGAAGTCCAACAATACAATAGCAAGGTGCGCTATATCTGAACAGCGGGAGCCCAGCAGAGTGCAGCCTACGCAGGAAGTGGTCCGTCAGTAAGCGAAGCTCTCGGGTACGAGCGTGTTGAGAATAATCAGTAAAGCCTGGCCTACATCAGAAGCTGCAGGGGCGAAGTCAGCAGGAACTCTTGCCCTACATCAGAAAACCCAGACAAGCATTTGCGCGTGTTACAGAATACTGGATCCCATGTCACTGTAACACTCGTCTGTGCATTAGCGCCCATGCAATACGCGTTCATTTTGTGTATCAGCATTCTGCACAAGAGAGATACATATGTTTTTAACCAAAATATCTCACCCCGCAATGCAATCGCAGTGAGTTCAAACGATGGGGTCCGAATCAACAGCCAACCATGGCATTGTCGCATAAACACTGCGGTCTTTATGGATGGTGCTCACTCTCATCAAAACTTATTAGTGGTATGAAGATTCGAGTTCCTGACATGGCCTTCCCCCTTTAAGCATCGGCCGGGATGCGCCTGGCGAACAGTTGAGGACGCTAACTGCAGGTATTGCTCATATGTGGTCATTATTCTGGCTGCAACCCGAAAAGTCGGCGCTGTACATCGTTCTCCTTCTGTGTCATCCTCTTTCTTCAGCATGTGCACGGTCTCATCAAAAGAGTAACACTAAAACAACGATTTAAGCGCACGTGAAACGCCGAACGCTGCCTTGCGCTTGCCAGTTCGAGAAGCCCTTTCCAACCAAAAGTGCCGGCGAAGCTTTCCATTTTGGACGACAGCTAGCGCTCGCTTTTCCGCAAATGGTCGTTTGATCTTCAGGATCAATTTAAAGGGATGGTTAGGCAAATAATTTCAGTGAAAAAAAAAAAACATGGAATCATGAAGTGGTATGTCGGATCCGTCATCTACAATAAATACCCATTTACTGGCCTGCTAGGCTGCGAAGGAGTGAATGATTTTTTCTCGGAATTGATCCACAACCGTCCTTACACGTTGCAGTAAAACTGGCTTTTGCATGAGACTTAAGATTTCTTGCACAAGTCAATGGAATAGTTCGCATCTAAAATTAAGAACGCTAGGTTAATATATGCTAAGTTCGTCTAATTTCACATCGTCACAAGCTGTTCCGCTATGATACCTCTTCTTTGAGCACCATAATCCACTCTACAAATATAATAGCTTTTGCACATTCATGTTACGAGGTTAAATTACACTACTTCTTTTTTAGAGCTAGTGAATAAATTTAACATTGCCGTCTCAAAAATGACAATCCCATTCACGCTACGACAAACTACGATGCACCTGCCCTGCTGTGCATGATGGTTTGCAATGAACTGATTTCGATTTCTTTCATGGGTTTATATTTGAAAAAGTCCTCGATGAAAACAAACCCTAATTATTATGTTCAGGGAATACCGTAATCATCACCACGCACGACTCTGACCGCGTTTGCAAGAAGAAAGCTTACTAACCTGAGACAAGCAGAGGTTCCTTGGCGATGGTTGTACGGGACAGCTGCATTCGCTATCTACTCGGGTGCTCGCGTATCTCAAAGCCCTCACATTTCGAGAGTGTCGAGAATGTAGGCGGCCCGCTACCCTATCAAGGTAAGCGTTGAATCAGCACTAACCGAGGTCAAAGACACTTAGGGTTTTACGATTGAGGTAAGGCCACTGTCGTCACCGATAAGGACTGTAAAAAATGTATCCGGTGGAATCAGTGGCGTTTATTTTTTGGTGCTGTAAGTGTGGCGTAAACGTACCTGCGCTTACGGAGTTGGCTATCGTTTCATTTTCTTCCTTCTTGACCCGTAACCATGTCCTCTGTGCCTCCGCCATGTCCTGTTCGTCTGCCCCTTTCATGGAGGTGGATCCACGTGAATGACGAAATCGCGATGCCGGACCGCAGAACGTGCGCGACGTGTTGCTATGCAACCTAAAAACTACCACCAGCCTGTGAGTGTTTGTTCATTACGCTGACGACGAAATGCAGCATATCCTGCATGACGCGGACTTCCACGATAATGCGTAAACTATAATGGGTTTATTATTAGGGGAGATCTTAGTCTTTCGTACATAGATTTTACGTTGGCAACATTACAATGCCCCCCCTCCTCCCATTATTTTCCTCTACCTTGGCCAGCAACGCCTAATGTCAAGTGCATCTGCTTTGTAGTATGCTGTGTGCACTGTTACGTTTCTCCACCGACAAGTGGACAGCTGACGCGGCCACCGCGTGGCAACAGGCAGAACCGCGAGCGGATCGGCCATTCCGACGCCGTTCAACGGCCGCGCAGCGCTTCCTCCCGCGGGCAAGTTTCGACGTGATCTTGCCACGCGCCAAATGTGTGTGCGTGCGTGTGTGAAAACGCCGGCCAAGCCCGGAGCTTGGGGGAGAGTGCACCGCCCTCGCCCGTCTGCAGGAGGTGGAGGAGATGCGGTCGGACTAGGTCGGACCACCTGCGATTGAGTCATCCCGTCGTGCCCATACTTGTCGGGCTCTCCATTTCCTGTGACGGCTTTCCCTTTCCCTGTGGTCTGGCAAGCCTATGAAAAGCAGCGGCCGACTCCGCTGAGACAGAGACTACTTTGACGCGCCATGAAGACGACGCTAGACACCAGCTGTGTGAACGTGTCTGTATTATCTCTGGGTCAGCTTCTCTGCCCGTTCCTTCACGATGTTGTAGTAAAGGTTGTTTCGTTAGAAGACGCCTCGTCATTGCTGGGACCGTTGATGCCGTCCGCCGGTCCACGGAGCCGCCAGGCGAACGCTACCGAGGGGTCGCGCGCCGCATGTAACAACTGGTGTCAGCGGTGGGCTGAGCAACACGAGCCACACACCTAATAACTGGTGGCAGCGGTGCGATACCCCGGCTCACGCGACCCCAAACCTAACAACTGGTAGGCAGCGGTGGGACGACCAAGCCGTAACCGTGGTCGGAGGGACGAGCCAGGCGATACCGTCGTACAACAACTGGTGAACAGCGGAGGGACGAAGACGACCAAGGAGTGACCGTAGTCGGTGAAACGAGACAGGCCTGACCGAGGTGCAACATCTGGTGGGAAGAGCGGAGATGTCCCAGGCGTGACCCGTGCAACAAGCAGCTCAGCGGAAAGGCGGGAGCAGTGCAACGAGCCCTGTGTGATGACTGGTTGCCTGCAGCGGAACGACTGCGTTGGATTCTTGGCTGCGAGGTTTGGTGAGTGCGGGACTTTCTTCTACTGAGTTTTGCCAGGCTTTTGTTAAGTAGAGAACAGAGCTGGTAATTGTGTTGTCGTTGTTGCTGGGTTAATTGCAGCAAGGCAATAGTGGGCAGTAGAGAAGGCAGCACTCGAAACAGCCATGGGTTCGGAGTTGAAGTCGTTGCGCAAAACGAAATTGCTGGAGCTTGCGGAGGAGCTGGGTCTGAATTTGTCAGACAAACTCAGAAAACCAGAAGTGTTAAAGGCTAATCTTGCGTTGGAAGCTGAAGATGACGAGCTTTCAGAATGCCTTGAGATCATTGACGAAAGTCACGAGAAAGAGGAACGTGAACGTCATAAGAAAGAGGAATGTGAACGTCACGAGAAAGAGGATCGTGAACGTAAGGAGCGTCACGAGAAAGAGGATCGTGAACGTAGGGAACGTTACGAGAAAGAGGACGCCCGCGTAAGGAAACTGATGCAGCTGGAGATTTCAGCACACGGAATGAGCGTGGCAAATATTAAAGCTTTTAAGGCCATTCATTGTAACAGTTCAATACCGCGAGACGGTCCACCACCGTTCCTCATCGCCGCGGATATGGCAGAGTATTTGACAGACTTTGAGAGTGTCTGTAGAAGTAAACGTTTCGAGCGAGATAGTTGGGCGCAGATGTTGGTAGCTCTTCTCTCCGCTGAAGCGTCGGAAGAAATCAAGCGCTTGGTTGGCGACCGCTTGAAAAATTACGATGAACTAAAGGAATCATTGCTGATACGATATCAGACAACGCCTCATGATTTTCTGAAAAGATATGAGAGCGAGAAAAATTGTTACAAGTCGTACTTTGATTTGGCGTATCAGTTGAAAGCCGCTGTAAGCGAATGGCTAGATAGTGCGGAAGTTCCGGAGCAAATCGAACTTGCACCAGGGTGTGAGACACAGCTTGGGGAAACGACTGGGCAATGTGACCGCAGGAGCGAGCTGACCGAGCCTCGAACAGAAGAGTATCCTGTTACCTTGGTCGAGCCACTAGCTGAGAAGGTTAGCGCCTGCTCCAACGGCAGGAAATCCGCAGGAACGCTGTTAAACGAGGTGAACTGCACGCCGACCCAAGTAGCTGTAAAAGATACAGTTCCATCAAATGAGTGTGGGGAAGTGGTAGTACCTGAACCGCCTCTCGAGTCGAAAGCAGAAGCTCGTGTAGAGCGCGACGGATATGGAAACGAGCTAGACAATGAGAAAATTGCGGTTTCCGAACTAAGCTGTGTGGTAGAGCAGGGCACGCCAAAAAACAAAGTGCCAATCAGGGAAGCTGAGCAGCCCGCGAGTTGTGATCAGCCAGGGCAGACCGACGAGGAGTGCGCGTCCGCTGTAGTGATCGAGACTTCCAAAGGTGATAGCGAACGACCAGGGCAGAGTCAGAATCGTTCGTGCCCCGATACCACGCTAGGTTGTATTCACGAAAGCAACCTCAGTGCGAACGCGGATGTGGCACATATGGCCCTCACGCAATCCGAAGCGCCCCAGCTGTCGAAGGAGCTTGATCGTGCGCCGGTTAGCTCTGAGCGAGGCGACGCACTGAGTGGCGAGCCGCCAGAGCAAATGCATATAAGCGAGACTGACGCGGATGTCAGCCGTTGTCGTTCGGACATGACTGAAAGTGAGTCATGCGCTGTTGGCCGCGAATCAGACGCGGCACCGAACTTTGACTGCTTTGACCACTTCGACGACACCCGTGCCCTACTAGCTCCGGTTACCGCTAGAACGGGTACTGCTAGCTTGTCAGAGAGGGCGCCAAACGAAAGCAGAAGGCTAGTATTCAAGTGCTGCCACCGAAAAACGCGGAAAGGCAGGCGCGAGAAAGATTGCTGCCATCGTAAGGATTGCAAACTCAAACGATTGCAAAAAGAAAGCAGAAAGCCTGTGTTCCAGTGCTGCCGCAGAAAAAAAGAGGAAAGGCAAGGAAAGAATGGAGCAAGTTGAAGCTATCGCGAGAGAGAAAGCGACTATCCCAAAGGCACAAATGCGCCCTAGCCCAGAAAATGCGCGACTGGTGCGCAACCCGTAAAGAGAGGGATAGATTGTTCAGAAAAGTGAGCGATTCATGCTCATGTGTTTTTTTTTGCACAGAAACAGGAAGGCAAGGTTGCTCCATGAAACGGACAGCCGAAGCTTTAGTGAAAAGGGTGATCTCAGTGGTAACGCCGATGGCTTAAATCGGAGCCCCTAACGTGAGAAGAAGCCTGTTTTCACTTGCTGGTGTTTTTCTTCTTGACATAGGATTTTGAACATATTGTATTGTATTATCTTTGGTTGAAAGTGATGTTTTTGAAAGCGCAATTTTCGAATTTGTGGACGCGTTCCAAGTGCTGCTGAGCTGCCCTTTAAATTAGATGGAGGCAAAAGAGGGAAATAGTCTTGCAAAACTTAGTGAAGCTTGTGCCGTGCTTGCTGGCTGAACGGTTGGTTTTTAGCGTGGTTGTGACGTTGTGGGTTGTCAGAAATCTCTCCTGAAGACAAGTTGCAGAGTGCCTTGGAAACCCGGACTTGCCAAGGACTTCTTCAGGCTAACCGGCTCAAGAGAAACAGAGTCGGACGACCCCGGCTAGCAGCAACATCCCAATCCCTCCGGACAGCGGATGCAGTCCCCTGCCCTTCAGGATCTCCCTTCCCCGGCGGGGCAGTCTGTTACGTTTCTCCACCGACAAGTGGGACAGCTGACGCGGCCACCGCATAGCAACAGGCAGAACCGCGAGCGGATCGGCCATTTCGACGCCGTTCGTCGGCCGCGCAACGCTTCTTCCCGAGGGCAAGTCTCGACGTGATCCTGCCACGCGCCAAATGTGTGTGCGTGCGTGTGTGCAAACGCTGGCCAAGCCCGGAGCTTGGGCGAGAGTGCGCCGCCCTCGCCCGTCTGCAGGAGGTGGAGGAGATGCGGTCGGACCACCTGCGATTGAGTCATCCCGTCGTGCCCAGACTTGTCGGGCTCTCCATTTCCTGTGAGGGCGTTCCCTTTCCCTGGGGACTGGCAAGCCTATAATAAGCAGCGGCCGACTCCATTGAGACAGAGACTACTTTGACGCGCCGTGGAGACGACGCTAGACACCAGCTGTGTGAACGTGTCTGTATTCTCTCCGGGTCAGCTTCTGTGCCCGTTCCTTCACGATGTTGTAGTAAAGGTTGTTTCTTTAGAAGACGCCTCGTCTTTGCTGGGACCGTTGATGCCGTCCGCCGGTCCACGGAGCCGCCAGGCCAACGCTACCGAGGGGTTGCGCGCCGCATGTAACAACTGGTGTCAGCGGTGGGCTGAGCAACACGAGCCACACACCTAATAATTGGTGGCGGCGGTGCGATACCCCTGCGCACGGGACCCCGAACCTAACAGCACACATTAGCGCTTTTACTTCGGCCTTGAGAGAAAGGAATCGCGTAGTGCTTGGCGTTGTGCGTAGTCGACGGAGCCACAGAAAGTCCCTGCCATGGTACAAGACAGCCAGATGCTCAATTTGTGCCCTAGTTCTCACGACACATTGTGGGAGGATGCTGCGCCACAGCCAGCGTTCTGCGCAACTGAAGATCCCAGTGTGCATAGAGTGTTTGGGGAACACTTAAGCCCCACTGTGAAGGCTTTGACGCGACAACGTTATAGGCGGCCATTAGTCGGGTTCCGATGCGTATGCCCGTTCACGTACACTCGAATCTCACGAGCATTAACTCGCGTCGGACTACTAAACACGCTCATGATGACTTAGGCAGTCGATTCAAAATTCACAGCATTTGGCAATTTGCTGCGTGTTTGCGAGGTGACGATTGCAAAAATAAGCATTTAAAGAACATCAAATTTCAGAGGGCTTTGTAATTCTTACTTTTGTAGTGTGATGATGATGGTTGTGATGGATTTAATGGCAAAAGAGCATCTTTGGCCAAACAGTGCTAAACACGAGGCAAAAGGTCAGCTCAGGCCAATAAAATATGCTGGGTGGGATGCTTAATGATATGATAAAAACAGTGGAGTATAGGGCCTAAACATTGATTTACAGTGTTTAATGGTCTGTGCAATAAATAAAAGGCGACATGTACATGTTAAAAGACTGAGCTTTCTCAGAAACATTTTTTCCTAAGGCAAGGTGCCTGATGTTGTATTAGAGAATAAATATCAGCCATCCAAGAAAAGGAAACGAGCGCCCGCATGCATGCATGCATGTATGCCCACGTCGGTAAGAGATCCAACACAGAAAACCTACTTTTGATAAAACTTTAAGAACACTTTCTGAACCGAACCGATAAATATGAACGGATGTTTGGGTATTTGGTTCTTGTGTAACTCGAAAAAATGACGTCGCCTTTGATGTTCAAGTCGCTGGCATTAAAATGGAACATGGATCACAGTAAGCCGATCACCGCATCTGAAGCAATGTGCTGCAGGAGAGATTGTTAAAAGATATGAAGGTGTTGTGTATGTGCACCTATTCTCAGCCTGCCCAGAGCTACCTCTTTGAATGTGTCTCGTGCTTCTGTAGTGTACCTGCTTATCCTGGCTTTATTGTGTATAGTTTATTTTCAATTGCTGTGTCCCATTCTTTTTGGCATTGTTGCGGAATCTGCTGCTAATGTGTGGTTTGAGGTCCTGATATGGTACAATGTATGTGGTATTTCGAAGGGCAGCTGACACAGCAAGCTAAGGAGCTGCCTTGCTGCCTGCTGCCTGCTGTGCAAGGGTGGCCTGTAACACAACATAGTGTAATTTTATGTTTAAATTTATAAGTAGACATTCAGTACTGGGTACTTATTATGCAATTTCCAAGAGGATAGGAAGGTTAAATCACAGTTAAGGTGGTCCCTGCGCTATTTTTGTTGATATGTGTTAAATCACTGAGGGAGCCTGTGTATACGAATTACGTATATATCTTGTTTTTAATGTGTCTCACAGCTAACAGGATACCATGAGTGACATTAATAGATAAATATACTTGTTCGTCTGTTCAATGTTTCTGACTGAAAGATGCGGTCCACGTACTGCACAAGAAACTTGAGTCGACTTAGAAGCATCGGTGTAGTACTCAATGCTCGCTTGATGTGACATGAAGTGCTGCTGTATGGCAATAGTTTTTCCACATCATGGAACGATAGGTCACAATTAACAGCATGCATTTCCGGAGGAGGAATTAAGTTTTTTATGGACGTTATATCAAGACTGGTAACGGGCATGTCCAGGAGTTCAATATGCGTGGCTACTGTGGTCAGTTATGGTTGCGTTAGTGATGGTTTTCTTCAGAACACTTGCACCCTAGGTGTGTCAAGTAGAAGCTGGTGGCTTGGATGCTCCAGTGTGCGAATCACGTTTGAAGCATAAGTTATACCAATAAATACTCTACTTTGTTGCAGTGACCATAAGTCTGCTTCAATACAGAGGCTAGCAATTGGGCTAGTTGGACGCACCCGTGGTACGACGAAGGCCGAGTGGTACACTGGGTGGAGCATTTTAAAGACAGAGCTTGGTGCTAACTCGAAGACTACCGAGCCATGGTCAATACGTGACAAAATAACGCTATTTAAAAGGCTCAAGAGGCAAACACGGTCCGTGCTCTATGGCTCATGGGACAGGATTTTTTCTAGATTCAATGCTTTCAGAAATTATAGTCGCAACCGTTTTGTATATGCAATAAAAGATAATTTTTAATCAATTGCACGCGAAGAAATTTGTCTTCTTTTTAAACACCAAGGCCCTGGCCTTTAGATCTTGGGGTTAGATCTGTGCCACGAAGCTTACCACAATTATGCACTCTTTTCGGAGTTCAGTTTAAATTATTTATTATCAGTCCACTTAGTTCGTTAACACCTGTTTGAATCGGTACACATATGGCCAAGTTGAAAAATTGGAAGCTAATTCACATCATCAACGTAAATATAGTAAGAAATAGTTTTTGGAAGCGCGCTTTTTAGACAGTTCATTTTGACTATGAAGAGTGTGCAATTGAAAGCACCTTCTTGAGGAACACCACCCTATTGAAAAAATCTATATATATGGGACTTAATTATTTATATCGGTTTATTGGACATGCGAGTTGGGGGGAGTGGTAGGAGCTGCAGGTTAGGGGGGTTGTAGAATGTGGTCAGTGGCCTCGTTCTGGTGATCCAGAACGGATCCAAACTAAAAAAACGTTACGTTATATAAAACGTGTAGGCAAATTAATAAAAAAAATAAAAATTAAAGAGCACAGCAGAATCTGCATCGGAGTAATTGGAAAGCACGGACGCTGCTGTTGGTTGCTTCTGGTTGCTTATAGTTGCTTAATTCACTTCTCTGTTACCCATTTTAGTCTTTGGTACCTTCAAATTGCGCGCTAATCCCTGCGTATGCCCCTTTTTCGGATCTACTTCCGATTGCGTGCCGTCACATACTTCACGTCATATATACTACGGCACCCCTTTTTCTCTTTTCGCATTCACTCCTACCTTCCTTCCTCCCCTTACGAAGAGGTTCAGGTGTCCACAGAACAAGTGTGGCAGATACTGCGCCTTTCCTTTGCTGTAAACCAGTTAATCTAATTAATTCTCTAATTAACTTATTTGCCTAATTATTTTTTCGCACACAACATTACGTCATCCTTTATCGATTGACACCGCTCATTAGGCTTTACCACTTCTCAATTACTCACAACGGCTGCGGACACGATTTTGTGGACACGTTCTGCGGACACGGCCTGTGGACAGAAATCTGTGAACATAGTGAAGTAATGCTTTCGCATTAAAAAACACTAACCATGCTAGGAATTGAACTATGATACTATGTACCCTAACGTACGTCAGCCCAGTACGCTGATCTCTGCCCTATGGGGACTTTTGTTTTACTTTACGGCATGAGAAACCTTCCGTAAAAAAAAAGGACAAACTCCGCTTAGTTAAACTTGTCCATGTCTAAAGTTACCGGGCTGCTTAATACGAACCCGCCATATCCCTAGCCCGACAATGCACCATCATCAAAAGATATAAATTCTGGGAGGCAAACACATGCATCTAGATACGGTATCCAGTTTGGAGGTTCTTCACGTGCGGCATATACACTCCTCACTAAAGCACACTACTCTCGAAACACGAATTTGGACGATCTTGGTGGCTCGGCATGTCTGTCCATCATACGGCTTTTGTAATGAACAGGTCCATCAACACAAATAGATCGTAAGGCATTACTGTTTTGGTTAGGAGGCGAAAACCTAATAGTATGTAGTGTAATTTTAAAAGTTGTTTGTAGTATGTCCCAAAAGAGCATAGCATCATGGCACAGTATAAAGCAATGATCAATTGTCTAAGGCACGCTACACAGACGGCAATTCTCCGTCCAGGGCACAAACATCTCCTTATCATTAAGAAATGTCTTGACAGGCAGCGTCGCTGTGTGTAGTTTGAAAAATGACGTCTTTGCGGCTGCCTGATTGACATTCGCCTAACACGCTTTAAAACACCGCCAAATAAGGCAGCCAGCCGATACAACGGTGTAGTGAACAAAGCCTCAGTGAGAACCTGGGTCATCTGCTTTCTTGAGAGGCTATACAAACAATCTAAAAAGAAGCGTGTAGTGAGGAAATTGAAAGTGTCACTGCATTGGAATCTGCTCAAAATCGTGCCGTCCGGTTCATTCATTCCTCATACTCGTACGACACCAGTGTTTAAACTTTGAAAGTGAAATCCGGATTTCCACTCCACTCATTTCGTCGCCGCATCGCTAGCTTCGCTCTTTTTCACAAGTTTTTTTTTTTATTCTTCTCTGAATCAAGCACCGTACATCACAGCCGCAGCACGCAAATCTCACCTCACCAGTCACCCACTGCAAGTTGCTCGCCCACCATCGCACACTACTACTTTTTCTGCCTCGCTCTTTTCTCGAACAGCTTCAGACTGGAACGCCCTTCCCTATGACATCGTCGTTATCGCTTCGCCATCTGGTTTTCAAGTGCGTGTAACAGATCATCTTAAATGTTAAATAATTATTGCAGTTTTTTCACATTATCAAGTGTAGCCGTCATCATCATCGCTTCGCCATCTGTTTTTCAAGCACGTGTAACAGATTATCTTCAATGTTAAATAATCATTCATGTTTGTTTGCATTTGCAACTGTATTCCCACCCCTTATGTAACACCACCTGAAAAGGGAGCCTCTAAGGAATGAAACTGAACTGAACCTCCTTAAGAAATCCCCATAAAGCCCCTTCACTAGCCTGCCCATTCGGTGGGAATAAGGTAAATGATAACTGAGACGCTTAATGAGAACAGCTACAAGATACGGGTGGTTTGCCGATTTGAAAAAGAAAAACGAGAAACAAGTTCATGCACGAAAAGGTGAACAAGGCCCACTCCACCAGATTCTGAGAAGGAACAAGTTGACACGTCGCATGGACTTCCATTAAGAGCGCCACACGAAAGTTGCAAATATTTTGTATATTGCTTGTACCTTTCTCGTCGGACAATGTAGAACATGAAGGATTACGGATGCCTTGGAAATAAAAATATTTTACAGACCTGCGCCCTAGCAAACACTGAAAGTTCTCTACCCATCCAAACCTGTGTTAGGCACCGCATAGGTAAGATTTGTGAATCTCAGCAGCCTGCACTGTTGTGAACTTGGAGGGCTACAGCCCAGCATGTTACCAAACTGAGTTGGCATAGTGTCCCGATGACCCAGCCAAAACCCTTAGGATTTAACTTAATTAAGAGCCGCGCCTGATACATCGCAGAACTGTCTAGACAAGTGTAAAGCCTCAAGTACACTCTTTTTCTCAGAACAAAAGGGGCGACATCATCAGCGCAGGGTAAATTCTTACCTTCACATTGAGTCAGAGAGAAACCACTGATAGCTGCGGTGTTAAATATACTGAGACAGAGGGGTTCAAGATATAAGGCAAACAATGGAGAAAATGGACTTTCTTGAGGAGTGGAGGATTCCAGTGATATTGGGGTCGTTAGCTCCTGGTTCATAATTAGTCTTGTATAGAACTTATAGCACAGTATTATGCCCTTGACCAAAGTCCAGTTCTGTCGTGTCCGACTCTTCGTGCCCTATGGACCATATCACGCCACGCTTTCCGGTCTCTCACTACCTTCCTAACATCACATAACTTCATCTGCAGCGCCTTGACGATGCCATCTAAAAATTGCGTTCGCTGCCTACCCCTTCTCCGGTGACCCTCAACCTTTCCCAACATCAAATCTTTCTCCAGCGATTCTTCTTTTCTCATCAGATTACCAAAGTAGCTGAGCTTTAACTTTAGAATTTGACCCTCCAATGAGCAGTCAGGGTTCAGGGTCGACAATATCGACTGATTTTATCTTCTGGCCGTCCAAGGAACTCTCAAGAGGCTCCGCCACCACCGCAATTCAAAGGCGTCAATTCTTCGGCGGTCAATCTTCTTCGCAGTCCAACTCTCGCATCCATACATCACAACTGGGAAGACCATAGCACGAGTTATACGGATCTTGGTTGGCGGTCTCTGCTCTTTACTAGGCGGCCAAGGCTAGCCATGACTCTCTTTCCTAGAAGCAGGCGTCTCTTAATTTCATGGCTGCAGTCTCCTTCCGGGGTAATCTTGGAGCCCAAGAAGAGAAAATCATTCGCAGCTTCCAATTCTTGTCCCTTGATGCTCCAGGACTTGATATCCTTGACCAAAACGTCACCAATATTTGCTTACTTCAAAGCCGCGAACAAGAAATTGTGTTGAACTTTATCGAACGCCTTCGCCAGGTCAATTTGAATCAGAGCTAGTCGGTCCGTCTCATCTTATACTGTCTCCAATAGTGAACGTGCAATATGGATATGTGTTTGAATACTGCGGCCTCTGACACCACAGACCTGATAGGAACCCACTATGTCCATATTGGCCAGTTGCAGACGGCAATAAATAATCTTGGCAAACATTTCGTAATCAACATTACAGAGCGAATTTAGGCGATATACTTCGACAGTTTTCAACCGATTAATATTTTGCTTTTGGGGACAAAATATTGTGTGCCGCGAATAGAAAGTCGAAGGCATTAAACCAACATCGTAAGATGCTTGGAAAACGTCCATCAAAACCAACTCGTCAGGGCGAAAATGTTCTATAGAATTCCCTAGTGATAACATCTGAAACAGATTTCTGGCTCTGACGGCCGGAAATGGCGGATATAATTTTGTCCAAAATGGCGGGTCCTTCACCTACAGCACAATTCTCGTCGTCAAGTCGATGAACGTTTTCGAGTAAGGAATTGTGATCGGAACCATGATTTGGATCTCCACAACTGCCTAACAGCTTCCGATAATAGTCGAAGACCGCTGTAATAATACCAGGGGCATCGCTAGATGTGCAATCACCACGCTGAATTTCCAACATTTCCATTGTAAAAGCATTCTCTCTTTCGTCACTCAGGGCCCGACGAGATGGTTGCTAGTCAAGAAACCTTCGTGAACTAGATGTTATCAAGGCCCCCTTGTATCTTTCCGTCGCAAATCGTTGAAGCTCTACTTTTACGTTTCTAATTTCTTCGACATAGGCACCCGGGCTAACCCTCTCTAGCTCATTTAGCTCAGTTAGGGTACGCCCAATGTCACGAATGGGGTGCCTCTTCAGGAATGCGATTTTTGCTGAGGCTTCAATTGCTAAGTCTTCGGTTTAAACATGTCCCACGTTTGAAAAACTGACAAATTATGGCGCGACCATACGTCCTTCAAACAGGTAGGTACAGTACGTTGAAAGATTTCATCTGAGAGCAGACAGTTATTCACCTTCCTCAGCTCCCATTGAGGGTGATGGCTGTGCCGACTATGCCTCCCTATCTCAAGCGACACCTTACAGTGGTCACTGAAGAAGGTGGGCTGCACTCAGTAACCAAACACACTTGCTAACAAGTCTACAGAAACGCAAATTCTGCAAAGGCGGGCATAAGAGGAAAACTGAAAATGAGTGAAATGAGTACTGTTGCCTTGTTTCTGTCCAATATCTACAAAACTATATTCGCAAGCCAAATAAGTAAGCAATGAAGCACTAGGGGCATATCTTTTAACTAACACAGATGAGTTCTCACTCCCACAAGCACAAAATAAAATCTCCCAACAATATAATTTTGTGATCCGTGCACAAATGGTCAAGTAATGAGACAAAGAAAAGCCTTCTATCTCGCCGCTTTGCGTAGGCGTAAACACAACTAATTCGCCACCGCACACCTGAACTTGTGAGGTCGCAGCTTATAAATCGCTCCCCGTCATCTATATAATAAGACATGACTCTCACCTCTAGGGTTTGCCCAAATAGCATACACCATCCGGATAGCGTCTTGCGTGGCGAATAATAATGTTGCTTTCCGGCAAATACGGTTCGAGAGCAGCTTCTGTTTCTTCATCGGAGAACATTTTTGTTGCATAGATGGCTATTTGTTTAAAAGATGCCTTAACTGCTGTTGCCTCTAACGATTACGCATGCTCCTTACGTTAAGGGTAGCGACTTGACTTGCTGCAACGTTCGCCATTTTTGGTGCCAGTTCTATTAAACGCCATCCCCTGGAATGGTGTGGCCCGCCTGCAGATCGACGATGTTTTGGGCAGACATTGCCGCCCTCTTTAAAGTCGCCGTTTGTGTTGCCTCTACACAGTGCGCCTTCTGGTCAGTACCATCGACGCACACCTCCTCATCATCTGCAGAACGTTTCAAAGGTGTGGTGTTGTCCATGTCCTCCTCTAAAACACTCAAGACCTCGGCCCACGAACCCAATTGGAGCACATTGCTCGCAGCCACAATGACAGCCGACAGAGAAACGGACGCGCCAGAGATCAAGGCCACACACCGCTCACTGTTACCCTCAACGAAGGAGGATTGGCGAGCATTCACAGACAGTATCGTCTTCACTGATTACACATGAGGCATATCCAGACCTTGTCCTTTGGTGACAGGTGGTTCCTGTGCAGCAAGCACAACACTCACAGGCGGGCCGTGGTCCGCGCGGCTCTGACTCTGGAAACAGGGGTCTAGATAGCCACTCGATGCAGGTTCTTCTGTGTTCATATGAGGCGCGGAAAGCTTCTGGTCCCCATCAGTTTGGGGTTCACGACTTAGCTCACCTGTCACATCGACAACCTCTGACACATCCGTTACGTGTTTGTGACGCCACGTCATCTTTTCCTGACCACTGGCTTTCACGCAGCCTGTCAGCATAACTCAAGACACAGGCCTCCACAGTATGCGCTAAACGCCGGAACTGGGTGCATCGAGGCGCGCGGCACTGGCGCCGTACATGTCCAACCCTGCTGCATCGGAGACACAGTGGAGGTCTCCTTGGGATAAGAACTAATATCTGCACCCCGTAAATATCAGGAGTGTGAGGAATTGTGCTTCCTGACACTCCGTCCTTGAGCGTGAGGGAGATTTCACGGTTCGCCGTTTCCGTATTCTCCAACCTTAGGCACCGCAACTTTTCACGCTCCATAGATTTAATCTTTACATAAGCCTCTAAAGCTTCCATAATCCTCCGGTGCTCCATATAGCGGGGAAGCAAACGAGCTTAACCTTGGCGTTCTTTCTGCACCTAATTCCTTTGACAGGAAACTCTGCTTAGTTAACAACCTTCTCCTTGGAAGAATTACTCTCGCAGGTAACCACCCACACGTGGCTCGTTTAGCATTGACGAATATTCAAAATTTCCCCGGAGGTCCAAAATCTGTGCGCCTGTCTCGGAAGCCAGGAGCTCAGTACGGGCGACCATTAAGGTCACCATGCAAGAAAACGGTATCAAGAGCAACGTTGCTGGTAGGCAGTCGATGAAAGACAACTTTGTAGGAGTCCGTAGTACCCTCAGAAGTCGGAAGACCTCGGCCAACGGCCGATGCATTGTTCGTCGGAGAAGCCTGCCATTTGCCTTTGGACACTTAAATGATATAGGTTTTCAGCATTAGGGTATCGTTGTAGTTTCCACCATGTCCGATTTTGACTTTCGCGAGCAGTCTTACATTACGTCTTCAACGAAGGTCTTCCTTGTTTCGCTATCTGCTCGATGTTTGTCTAATGCATATTTAGGCACCCCCTTTACTGTGTAACGTGACCAAAAGCTGAGTTTCGTAAACTCCATAATCAGGGCAATGTTGAGTGTTCCCTTAACATTTCCCAATCAGCTTCATTGTCTTTAAACGTTTCAGAATTAGTAGCGCTATTTTTTTTCCCTGCGTACTTTATGGACATCGGAAAATGGTCACTTCCGTGTAAATTGGCAATAGAATCCAACTCTGCAGCTTCCAAGAGCATCTAGGAGCCGATAGCTAGATGTATGGCTGTATATTTGTTTAGTTAATCTGAAGGCTGGGCGAGTTAGTACGCATTCATACTGGGGAAAACGCAACAAAGGCGGGACAAGCTCAAGATAGGTAAGGACGAAAGAGGTGCTGCGCTTGTCTCATCCTTGTCCCGCCTAGCGTTTTTCTCGGCCTTGTCCCGCCTTTGTTGCGCTGTTCTCCAGCATGCGTGCATGTTTTATGTGCTATGTTGTAGCATGTTGGCTCTTTTGTGTTAAGTAAACATGGTAAACATGACAAGAGGACAATAAGAGCTTTTCAACTTGCACACCTCGGGAGTCTGATCTTGTACAACCGCATAATGGGTGTGGTCTATTGAAGTCTCCAACCAGCAAGAATTGCTTTGGAAATTGGTCAATTAGTTTTTGAAACTTTTCGCTACATTAGCTGTAATCTGGTGGAACGTACAGTCAGCATATTGTTGTTATTTTACCGAAAATTAAGGCTCGCATTGGCTCTGCCTCTAAGTCTTTAATCGAGCGAGGCGTTTCAACAAGGGACAAATTTTATTTTGTGCCACAATGGCAATGCCACCAGATGTGCGTGAACTCCTCCATCTTTTCGGAATACTGCGTACTGATTCAGGAAACTTGTGTAAGTTGGATTTACATGCCTCTCCTCCAGGAAAAGTATGTTCGATTGATATTCAGAAATAATTTTATTATGTCATACAGATTTTTGTGCAGTCCTCGGCAGTTCCAGTAAATGATGCTCTCGATAGCCATATTCTTCTTTCTTTCTTTTCTCCTTTAAAAAAGAGGAAGAGTGAATTGAAGATTCGCCACCCTGATCAGGTGGTTTAATTAAGGTATGCTTTTTCGACCTGAAGCGGTCCAGCAGGCCTCACCTTTCATTAGGAGAACTGCTGGGCGTAAGTGAAGCTGCACGGTCACTTCCATCGCTTCCGCTACAGAAGCGGAGGCAGATGTGTATTTGTCACGAGGGATAAAGTCCCGCTAGATGACTTTGATATCCCGGAGGTCCGTGAGAATGTGAGCGCTGGGGTGACAAAGATTGCTGCAGCCGGTGCCTGCTTCGTGAGAAGCCGTGGTTGGAGCACGTGGGCAGCATTCCACTGCGTGCCCACCGTTACTAGACGCGGCCTGACTTCTCTTCGGGCTGCGTAGACAGAGAAAGTAGTGGATATCAATCTGCTTTTTCCGAGCTTCTTCATAAGTTATTTTTGTTTCTGTTATCTGCAGATTTATTATCTTTCTTGCTACCGGGCAAGTTGCACAAGACCGTAAATATGCGGGGTGTGTCCCCTCATAATTCACGCATTTGAAATCTGCTGTTCTGCATCATGGTGATGTGGACTGCACTTCGCGCCGGTTAATCGTCCTCTACATGTTTGATTCAGGGGACCAATTGCAACTAAAGAATAATGATCTAGACAAAAGCAGAAAGGTAGGCCTAAATATTAATATTGTTACGATACGGCAAGCCGATGAAAACAGGAGAACAGAGGACAGAGAGATGGCCGATGACAGTGAGATGACGTTTAATGAAAAAATGTTGCCGGGCCTAGCGCGAGCGCTCCTGTCCGCTCCACTGCCTGCTTTTCTTCCTTGATGTCGTCCGTAACATGACCGGGGGCCACCGAGCGATCGTCCCGATCGTGGACGAGGAAATTCACGATGTTGATTATCCCATGGCATGATGATGGGCGTGTCTAGATGCTTGAAAAAGAAGAGGAAGAATAGAATGGCTTGCCAGCACGACGATTCGCGATGAACCTTGGCAGGACACTCTCGGGCCACACGTTGCCACGACTCGATGGCGGAGGCCAAGGCACGCACCGCATGGCATAGGCAGGGGAGAATGTCTTGAAGTGTAGCGGTGTCTTGGGTCGTAGGGTCTTTGGTAGGCACATCAGGTCAGTGGGGTCACATTAGGTCATTCGGGTGTCTCCTTGTGTCTTGTGGTCATGTGTGGCATCTCGGGTCAGTCTCTCCGTCGTGTTTTGTGGGCGGGGCGGGGGGGACGGGGCGGAGGAACGGCAAGGTCTTGCTGGGTCCGGCAGGCTGGGGAACAACCATGCAGTGCCTCCTAACCTTTCGCCGACGGCGCAAGAAGTCGCAGGGCGCTGATGCTCCGGACCAGGATGGGGGGGGGGGGGGGATGATGAAGTACCAGCACCTCCAACCAAATGTTACGATACGGCAAGCCGATGAAAACAGGAGAACAGAGGACAGAGAGATGGCCGATGACAGTGAGATGACGTTTAATGAAAAAATGTTGCCGGGCCTAGCGCGAGCGCTCCTGTCCGCGCCACTGCCCGCTTTTCTTCCTTGATGTCGTCCGTAACAATATGCAGAAAACTAAGGTAATGCTGAACAGCCTTAGAAAGGAACTGCAGTTCAAAATAGGTAGCGAAGCGGTGGACGTGTAAAGCGAATATGTCTACTTAGGACAGGTAGTGACCGCAGGTCTGGACCACGAAAGGGAAATACTAGGAGAATAAGGTTCGGATAGATAGGCCCTTTAGTGAAAAACAGATTTTAGGCGACGTTTAAATTTCACTGACATGTTACTCTGTGTAGGAAGGGGAATTGGGGAGAGAAATATTGAAAAATAATAGTGAATATAATAAAATGAGTGAAGAGGGAGATAAAATGCGGCCATTAAATGCGTGGTAAGGTGCATCGTGGAGTAACGGTATAAAATGAAATGATGAAATGCATAGTCCGATAAACGGGCTTATAGAGTTGACAGCGTGAAAAATGCCTGAGGGTAACATTCAAAGTGAACTTAGAGTTTGTCTAAAAGCCCAATTTCTTTTAAATATGAAAATGAAAAGTTCACTGCAAGTCTCTGTTGCCTACGGCAGGCTAAGGGACATAAATCAATGTCCATTGTTAAAGGCACTGGGGAAAACGTTTCCATGCTATGTTCGTAGTAAGCACGCTCCTCAGCGTACGCAGGACACTCAAGCAGGATATTGTCACGTGGTGGTGACCAGGGTTGATAGCACAAATGAAAAGTCGGTGATTGCACTGAAGAAACTCTTTATTGGGCTGACTTGCGCCCGCAAAAGAAATAAGCAACTCGGCGGCGGCGATAGCAACAAACGTGCTCGTCGATCATCGAACAAAGAATGCCCGTCACACTCGTCCACGCTCAATTTGAAGGCTGCTCAGAACAATCTAGATAACGTCGCAAAGTGCTACTAGCACAACCTGGAACATTGTAGAAACATACGCAAGTTATCGGAATCTTCGAGGCAGATCTCTGCCCATCGTTCGCAACAAAAATAATGATAACGCGTCGGTGTCGCGACAACGAGTTTGAACAAACACGGGATACAGAATTGATACGCGTGCCAGAATCACAGTGATAAGGCAGCATGCCGGCAGCTGCTAAAAAACAACAAATACAGTTTTGAAGGTTTCGCGGCAATATGGTGCATAGGTTTAACCGAACCACAGTGTCACAATGCGGACTGTTCATTTGACCAAAACGGTACCGCAAGCCATTTGTATATGCACAGTTCAGGCGTTGTCATTGGTAAAGAGTTTCTAGTTGGCGAGGAAAGTTCGGAGAGACTCTTGATTTTAGATGTGAGTCAGTCGAGTAAAGAAATTGATAGTGGTTTGTCGGTAAGCTCCAAAGTTGATACTTCGCTCCAGCAGAAATTTTTAGCCAGTTGGGATGCATCAGGTTTCGTGAAGAAGGTCTGAATGTATCTTTGATGTTGGTGGCCCTTACGAGCCGCTTCATTGGCTTTTTCATTGGCCTTAATGCCACTGTGGGCTGGTATCCACTGAAATGTTATGCAGTGGCCTGCGGCAATAGTCAAATGATGCAGGTACCCGATGTCAAGGGAACAGGGTGATGATTGGTTTTCTTCAGCAGGCTATACAGGATTTGCAGAGATGCTCTAGGATCCATGAAGATGACCCATAGTCTGGGGGTCTAACGCAGGATATAGGAAACAGCTTCTGTAATGCCATGAATCTCAGCTGTCGTAGATGATGTCTTCCGCTAAAGTCAGTAAGACAGGACATGGTTTGTTGAGGGCGCATAAAGGTTACAGGAAGAAGTGTCTTTAATAGTTCAACCGTCGGTGAATATGTGGGTGTACTGTGTATATTTCTTGGCTAAGTACGTGAGAGTGGCTTGCAGAAGTGCTACCTGTGGAATGCGGCTCTTCGTTTCCACTCCAGGAACAGACATATTCACCTTTAGAGATGGTAGTGTCCGTGGGGGAAAGGTGAGTGGTAGTAGATTTTGTGGCTGAGTAGTAGTAGGGAGAGCAGAAACGGTACAGCTTGACCGAAGTCAGAGTTGCAGTGCGTTTTGTGGACATGATTTAAGAAGTGCTTCTTCCCTTGAAGGATATGTCGGAGATCGGTGCACAGAGTCTCTTGGGCAGCAATCGCATCCAGCGGAAGACATCCTACGTCTGCAAGTGTTCCTAATACAGATGATCCCTTTGTGTGTCCGAGTATGGAGCGCATTTGGCAGGTACTCAACATTATGACTAGCAGCTTACCAGTGTCACTCAAGAGGGAAGTGTATATTAGTTGCATCCTACCGGTACTTGCCTATAGGGCTTAAACATAGAGGTTAACGAAAAAGGTTCTGCTTAAGTTGAGGATAATGCAGGTGGCTATGAAACGAAAAATGGTAGGTGTAACGTTAGGAGGTAGGAAGCATTTTTGTGACCGGAGTTCCGGCCAGGGTTCGGCAGCTCACAATGGAGGCGTACTTAGCGGACGCCGGCGAGCGACCGCGAACAAAAGCAGCGAAGCGACGGCGACAACAGGGCAGCCATTCTTGTGCTTAATGGGCACGAGACGCGTCGCCGAGCAGCATTGACCCCGCTCGCCGAATTTTCGAGGCAAGCAGGTGGCCCCCTTGGAATTTCGCGGGGTGATTGACCACCGCCAATAGGCGACTTCTCGGACCATTTTGCCCTGGTACCGAAACTCCATTGCCCGCACAAAATCGTCATCGACATCAGAAGGTTTGCCCTCGCCACCGGACGATGTGCAAGGACGTTCACCCTCGGCAGTGGGCAGCACCTCGAGTGATCCCTTGCCCCCACTGATTGGATAGCATCGATGAACTTTGTTTCCCCAGCTAGGGAACTGGGGATACCAAACCATATTTAACTGAAGGATTTTGATTGTACAGAGAGCTCAGTTTTCCTCTCATGACTTGTACCTTTTTCAGTATGTAAAAAGTGTACATAAACTTTACAATTTGCCTCTCCTCCCTGGCTTTCGTCCGCCTCGATTCCTCGTCGTCTCCTGAGCTCGCTGCGGTGAAGCTCGCCCCCTGAACCCGACACACATCAACTGGTTGGCTGCGGTGGGAGCGCCCACGCTTGGTCCTGGCATCGGAAATGTTGAGCGCTTGACTTTCTCCGAGAATTTGCCAGGTTTTATAACTCAGGGACTTTATCAAAACTAGTAGATTTCATTTTGTGCTTTTGAAGCAGCAGTGTTTTATGAAAGTCATCGTTTAAAAGTGGCCATGGACATCAGCAAGTTAAAGAAACGGTTGATTTTGCTTTGCGAAGAGCTTGGTACTGAGATGGGGAGAAGCCATAGAAAGTCACAGCTTATTGAGGCTATCCCTTACGGAAATGGCATATCTGGACTTATAAAAAAAATACCAGATCAGGTATATCAGGAATTGGGCAGATATGGTATATTAGGACAGATCTTGGCCAGATAAGGCATATCTGGTTGTATATGCCTGATCTGCCCAATTCCTGATTTCGAGTACCGGATAAGGCATATCTGGTCAGGTATGCCTTAGCTACCCAATTCCTTATTTAAAGATCTAACCTGCATGACATGTAGGTTTTGAACTATAGATCTATATATCTACATACCAACATAACACGTTATTACAACACACACAAGATAATTTCAGTATTCCAGCTAAGTTCAGTTCAGTCGTTCAGTCGTGTCCGACTCTTCGTGACCCTATTGACCATGTCACGCCACGCTTTCCGGTCTCTCACTATCTTCCTAACATCACATAATTTCATCTGCAGTGCCTCGAGGATGCCATCTAACCATCGCGTTCGCTGCCTACCCCTTCTCCGGCGACCCTCAACCTTTCCCAACATCAAATCTTTCTCCAGCGACTCCTCTCTTCTCATCAGATGACCAAAGTAGCTGAGCTTTAACTTTAGAATTTGACCCTCCAATGAGCAGTCAGGGTTTATGGTCGACAATATTGACTGATTTGATCTTCTGGCAGTCCAAGGAACTCTCAAGAGTCTTCGCCAGCACCACAATTCAAACGCGTCAATTCTTCGGCGGTCAGCCGTTTTCACAGTCCAACTCTCGCATCCATACATCACAACTGGAAAGATCATAGCACGAGTTATACGGATCTTGGTTGGCAGACTAATGTCTCTGCTCTTTACTAGGCGGTCAAGGCTAACCATTGCTCTCTTTCCCAGAAGCAGGCGTCTCCTAATTTCATGGCTGCAGTCTCCTTCCGAGGTAATCTTGGAGCCCAAGAAGAGAAAATCTGTCTCAGCTTCCACTTCTTGTCCCTTGATGCTCCAGGACTTGATAGGGCAAGACGCCATGATCTTTGTCTTTTTAATGTTCAGTTTAAGCCCAAACTTCTCACTCTCTTCTTGTACGCGCATCAGAAGTCTCTTGAGTTCCGCTTCACTTTCTGCCATTAAAGTGGTATCATCCGCATATCTAAGGTTGCTGATACGTTTTCCAGCAATCTTCACTCCAGCTGAAGACTCGTCCAGGCCAGCCTTCCTCATGATGCGCTCTGCATATAGGTTAAATAGGCAGGGCGACAGTATGCAGCCTTGCCTCACTCCTTTCTCAATCGGAAACCAATCAGTAAGACCATGCCCAGTTCTGACTGTGGCCTCTTGCCCTTCATACAGGTTCCTGAGGAGACAGATGAGGTGAATTGGAACTCCCATCTCTTGGAGAGCTTGCCACAATCTGCTGTGATCTAAGCAGTCAAACGCTTTCGCATAGTCAATAAAGCAGTAGATGGGTTTCTGGAACTCTCTTGCTTTTTCCATGATCCAGCGAAGCTTGGCAACTTGGTCTCTAGTTCCTCTGCCCTTGCGAAACCCAGCTTGCACGTCCGGAAGTTCCCGATCCACATACTGCTGCAGCCTACCTTGGAGGATTTTCAACATCACCTTGCTAGCATGCGAAATAAGCGCGATCGTGCGGCAGTTGGAACAATCTTTGGCACTGCCTTTCTTTCGAATGGGGATGTAAACTGACATCCTCCAATCTTGTGGCCACTGCAGGGTTGTCCAAATCTTCTGACATAATGTATGCAGAATGTTAACAGCGTCATGGTTGAGGTTTTGAAGCAACTCAGCTGGAATTGTATCAATTCCGCTAGCTTTGTTCTTAGCAAGGCTGGCTATAAGGCCCATTCAACTTCACTCTTCAGGATGCCCGGCTCGAGATCAGTGACCACAACCGTCTTATGTTGGGTTTGCACATTCGGGTCCTTCTTGTACAGTTCTTCTGTGTATTCCTGCCACCTCTTCTTTATCTCTGCGGCTTCAGTGAGGTCCTTGCCTCGTTTGTCCTTTATCACGCCCATCTTAGCACAGAAGCTTCTTTTGATATCTTTGATTGTCTTATACAGAGCTCTTGTGTTCCTTAATTGGCTGTTGTCCTCAACTGCTTGGCACTGTATGTTCAGGAAGGCATTCTTATCTCTCCTTGCTATTTTCTGAAAATCCGCATTGAGAGCCTTGTATCTTTCTCTTTCCCCCATAACTTTTGCCATCCTCCTTTCCTCAGCTATTTGCAAAGCCTCTTCAGATAGCCATTTTGCTTTCTTGCATTTCTTTTGCTTTGGAACTACCTTAGTAGCAACTTCTTGTATTATATCACGAACATCAGTCCACATCTCTTCGGGCTCTTTGTCTTCTAGATCTAATTCTTGAAATCGATTCCTCACTTCCACAGCATATTCTAATGGAACTTGATCCAGATTATACCTGAAAGGCCTTCTAGTTTTCTGCGTTTTTCTCAATCGAAGCTTAATCTTGGCAACAAGAAGCTGATGATCGGTGCCACAATCGGCCCCAGGCCTTGTTTTTACTGCTTGTATAGCGCTTCTCCATCTCTGTCGGCAAATAATATAATCGATCTGATTCCTATACAGACCGTCCGGCGAAGTCCATGTGTACAGGCGCCTCTTGAGCTGTTGAAAATGAGTATTCGCTATGGTCAGGTTGTTTTCTTGACAAAACTCTACTAGCCTCTGCCCAGCTTCATTTTGTTCACCAAGACCGAACTTGCCTGTAATGCCGGATATTTCTTCACTCCCCAACTTAGCATTCTAGTTTCCTATGAGAAAAAGGACGTCTGATGATGGAGTGCGGTCCAAAAGGCAATGCAGGTTAGCATAAAATCTCTCAACGTCAGCTACTTCAGCAGTAGTGGTTGGTGTATAGACTTGGATAACTGTTATGTTGAAAGGGTGACCTTGGATCCGAAGTGAAATCATTCGGTCGTTTTTGGGGTTGTACCCTAGCACTGCTTTGCCCATTCTTCTGTTTACTATGAGAGCGACCCCATTCCTTCTCTTGGATTCGTGCCCACAATAAAAGACATAATGGTCGCCGGAGTTAAATTCTCCCATTCCGATCCACTTGAGCTCGCTGATACCCAAGATATCAATGTTCAATCTGTCCATTTCTCGCTTGACGATATCCAGTTTACCTTGCGTCATAGATCTTACATTCCATGTTGCTATGTGATACATCTCCTTGCAACATCGGACTTTCCGGTCGCTTCCCGACACATCCACAACTGAGCGTCCTTTTGGCTATAGCCCAGCCGCTTCATTCGTCCTGGAGCTACTAGGAATCGCCCTTTGTTCATCCCCAGTAACAT
>JAJIZL010042696.1:0-16075 GCA_023969395.1 Amblyomma maculatum
GAGATTTTATGCCCCCGGCAGAAAATAATATATATAAAGGCGGTAGGTGCTCCTCTACCGCCTTTCCGCTCAATTTATATGACAGGTTAAAACCTAAGTTACTTTTTTGTATCCTCTGTTCCATATTTATCATATAAACCATGAAAAGCAGCGGTGATGTGCAAGTGAACTCTGTGTGAGGGCATCCTTTTGCTCACGCGAGGGACTTTCGCGAATAATGCTCGGTCCACCAATGCGTATGTGTGTGATTTATTCTTTGTTAGACTCATCTTCTGTCGCGAGACTCATTTTGTGCCGCATTCATGTGTGAAGTGTCATACAGGTCTTGTTTTCGACGCGGTTTGTTGCGGACTTTGCTTTATTAGGCTGGAATGAGCGGACTCCAAGCTCATCACCCTCTTAGGGGGGACGTGCAAAGCCGCGATTAACGGCAGCGCTTTTTCGTTTAGGGGAAAGTGACCCTGTGAGATTTCGCGAAGATTTTCGCTTCCACGCATCTTCCCTCCTCGCCCGTCTGGCCACTTGCCGACGACGCCTGTCTCGTTCGCTGACCGATTCAAGTTCCCGTCAAGATGGGGGAGGGGGGATTAAGGCCCCAGCGTACCCTTGAGCCGCGTCGGCTTCTGTCGTCGATAGACGCATCTACGCGCGTCTTGTCGAGGGAGATTAACCAGACAATGCCCCTCTCTCTGGACGCTAGTCGTCAGCTTACCCCTCAGCAATGTCGGCTTCTTACGTACGGGCAATGGACGCCTCCGCGTGCGTCTTGACGATCTTTTTCAGGCCCCCGGTGGCTAGCAAAAAGCGTCCTCGTCTGGATGGATGGATGATGGAACATAGGAGCGTCCCCTTTTAAACGGGGTGGTAGCAGCAGCTATCATGCTCATTTTTATATTCTCTGACCAGTAGCTATCATGATCATTCTTATATTCTCTGACGTCTCAACCCCCCCCCCCCTCCCGCCGCCCCGCGGTGCTTCTTTGAAGGAATGTTGTTGTTGTTGTTGTAGTGGTTATTTATTGTATGTACAAAAGGAAAGAAAAGATGTTTGCCAGCCCCGGTATCTGCTATCTTATATCTGAAGCACCTGAACTGGGGCGGCGGAAATGAAGGGATAGCGAGGAGAAGGTAGAGGAAATCAAAGAGGTGAGTGATAGGGAGAAAGAAAAGAGTAGGTAAAAATAAAAGAAATATATACACTATGGTACATTATACAGTAGTTTGCTTGAGGCCCACCCGCAAATGTCTTAGGTCCCTGAGTACTCGGCACATCGGGCGGGCCTCCGCAATAGCTCCACGTGCAGGCAACTGTTCACTACGCACGCACTTGCACACTGTACAAAACACTGACGGCTGTCGTGGGCGATCAGCCGTTATTGTGGGAAATAGCACACGTGGAGCGTTCAGTCCCAGCGCGCACTATCTGGCGAGGTGAAATAGGCGGGTCATCAAGCCCGCCTGTTCGATGTACTCACACAAGCTCACGTGAGCTCGCTCGCGGGCGCGCGCACAGCCCGGTGGCCACAGGAGCACAGCTACGCTGTCCGGGATTACCCCCTGCGCTCTGTAAGCCGCCAGCAACTCACGTCGTGGTTCGGCTAGCGCGGTGCAGCGCAGTAGAAGATGTTCGAGAGTTTCTACCTCGCCACAGCCATCACACTCGTCACTATTGGCAAATCCGTGGCGCATCCGTCGTTCCCCAGGCCACACACATCCAATGCGTGCACGGAGGATCATTGCGCGTTGCAGCCGAGTCAGCGAGCGGCCGCTGACACTGTGAATGCGCTCACCTCTTGCGATGCGTGGGTCGGGGTGCTGCATCCGGAGGTGATCGTCGATTACCGCACGCACATCCTCCAAAGCGAGTTGCTCGTCGCTGGGAGGAAGTTCATGTGCTGCGGTCGCGAGCTCGTCGGCACGTTCGTTGCCCTCTATGCCGCAGTGCCCGGGGATCCACTGTGCCCGTATAGCGCAGCCACGCTCCGCCAAGTGCTTGAGACGTGCGCGAATCTGGCACAGCAGCGGAGTTCCCCGGCCGGTGGTTCGAAGGCGGCTGAGGGCAGCGCGGGAGTCACATAGCACGGCACACCTGGGTGGCGGCGGAGTCAGTTCAAGCAGTAGATCCAGGCCTAGGCGTAGGCCCAGCAGCTCCGCCGTGGTGGAAGAACCCAGGTATGACAGGTGCAGCTGTCTGTGCAGTTGCAGGGCGGGGATGGTAGCCGCCGCTGCTAGCGAGCAACTGTCTCTGGCCACGGAGCCGTCGGTGTAAACGAGGAGATGGTGTTGGAGTTCCTCGTAGATGACGGCTCTGGTCAGCTGCTGCACTGCACAGGGCGGTGTGGTGCGTTTCCCCGCGATTCCGACAATCTCTCGCTGAACCTCCGTAGCAGCGGGCCAGGGCGAGAAGAGGTCGTAGGGGGGCGTTGCATTGGTGAGCTGCTCGTACTCGAGCAGCGCCGCTCCCATGCGCGAGTGGCGATGATGTCGCAACCGATGTAATAGCGGGCCGCCGTCCTTTGCGCGCTGTAGGCGATCGATGTGTCGGAGCGCCCGCCGCGTGGCCTGAAGTTGTAAAGGCCACGCACCTGCCTCGGCCAAAGTAGCTGCGCATTGAGAGTTCTGAGGAAGGCCGAGGCAAATGCGGAGCGCCTTGCGATGCTCGACCTCTAGCTTCTTCCAGCATGGTTTGCGCAGTGTGTCGAGCGGTAGCGCGTAGAGTATTGCCCCCAGAGCCGCGGAGTTGTACAGCCGTAACGCTGCTTGCTGGGTGATGCCCTGGCCTCGAGCAGTGAGTCTGTGTACGGCGGCGGTGGTTCTCTTCATCTGCAGGCAGGCCTTGATCGCCGCGGGTCGGAAGGAAAGGCGCTGGTCTATGTCCAACCCCAGGTACCGCACCGAACGTCGCCACGGCAAGAGGGTCCCGTCCAGTGTGAGCGGCGGTGGTCGTTTGCGCGAGCTCGGAACACAGGCCATTGCGACGGATTTGTCCGCGCTGAGCGAGAGACCTAGGCCGCGCAAACAGTCACTCACCGCCGTCAGAGCTGCCTGCAGGCACGCGCGCACCCGTGCTGTCTCGCCCGGCGGTCCCAGGCACCACAGAGCAATGTCATCTGCGTATATGGAGATGTACACATGATGCCGGCCGCCTGCAGGCAGGCAGCCCGGCACCACCGACGTCGCCACATTGAACAGAAAAGGTGACAGGACAGAGCCCTGCGGCACGCCTAGCCCGACCGGGCGAGGCGCCGAGAGAGCACCCCCCACGCGAACGCGCATGGAGCGCGCCTGGAAAAAGCTCCGAACGTATTGTAGCAAGCGTCCGCCCACGCCAGCCCTCTCAAGCGTCGCGAGAATGGGAGCGCGGCAGACGTTATCAAACGCGGCCGACACGTCCAGCAGTAGAAGCAACGCAACCTGCCTCACTGCCTTCGCGTGCTCGAGCGCGCTGACAACATCGGAGATGGAATCCGCAGTGCACCGCATTCCGCGAAAGCCCGTCTGTCGCTCATCAAACAAATCCGCCGCCGCAGCCTGCTCGTTAAGGCGATGTAAAGCCATGTGTTCCATGAGCTTACCAGCCGCAGATGTTAGCGCCACTGGACGGTATCCCGCGAGCTGGGTTGGTGGGCGTCCTGGCTTGAGGATGGGGCAGACGACTGCCGTGCGCCAGTCCTCCGGGAGGGTCCCGCATTCCCACACTAGGTTGATCTGCTGCAGGAGAACCAGCCGTTGATCTGCGTCCAGGTTGCGCAGCATCTGGTAGGTCACCCCATCCGGCCCTGGCGCCGAGCGACGGTGGCAGCGCTGTAGCGCATTGTTGAGCTCTGTCACTGTGAAGAGGGCATCACAAGGGTCACCAGGGGTAGGAGCGCTGGCTCTCTCTCCGGGACTCACAGGTGAAGTTTGGCTGCCTGCGTTCACGGGGCTTTGCGGTGCAAAGCGGTCCGCAAACCTCTCAGCTAGCTCCTCGTAGCTAAGGCCGCTAGAGATGGCGAGAGCGGCCAGCGGCTGCGGGTTCGCTTGTGGCGTTGTGATGCGTCGCAGGATGGTAAAGAGCCGCGCGAGCTACAGTCCTCCTCCATCTTCCTGCAGAGCGATGCCCACTGCCGGCGGTAAAGTTTGTTGGAATGCCGCCTCGCTGCTGCATCCAGACGATTGTATACTGTCCAGTCGGTTTGTCGGTCCGTCCGCCGTGCTCGTCGCTCAGCTTTGTCGCGTTTTTGTCTCAGGTCGAGCAGCTTGTTGTCGGGCGTTGGTTGCCCTGCCCGAACCTCTACGCAGCGAGTGGCTGCGAACGCGCTACGGACGAGACTGGAGAAGAAATCCGCGCCGGACGTAGCTGCGGCTTCTACTTCGCTGCGGAAGCGGTTCCAGTTGACAATGGAGTAAGTGCGCGTGGCGCGAGCTTCCTTGGCAGTGGGCTCAATGAGGACAGAGAAGTGATCAGAGCCCCAAAGTGATGGTGCGCGATTCCAGGTCGCCTCGATGCCGCTGGACGCGAACGCAACGTCTATGCAGGAGCCGGGTGTGCCGCGTCGCCGGAAGGTGGGCTCGCCGGTGTTCAGCGGTGTGAGTCCCAGCTGTGTTACCATGGCGTGTAGCTCGTCTCCTCGCGCGGTGTTTCGGGCACTTCCCCACGCACAATGATGGGCATTGAAATCTCCGAGGATGATTTGTCGGGTGGCACAACACGAAGAGACTGCACTGAACCACTGGGCATTCCACTGCACAGCTGGGCGCACGTAAACACTAGCCACAGACGTGTCCACACCACGTATGCGGACTGTAACAACAACACATTCCTGCACATCACTCGTCGCCGCCGCCGAGTCAACGAGGACATGTTGGACATCGTGCCGCACATAAACCGCGCACCGAGATTTCCCTGGTTTATGCTGGGGATCACTGCACGGCACTGCAGCACATGTAACCTCCTCACAGGTTGTCGGGGAGTGGTATCCGACGTAGCCGGGCAGCCGCATTTGAGGGTCCCCCTCTTGTGCACGAACGTACGTCTCCTGCAGCGCTACAACCTCAGGAGACTCGTTAGACACTCGTAGGCGCAGCTCTGAATAGCGCGCGGCAAGAGAACGTACATTCCACTGCAGGATGGAAGGAATTCGGGGAGGTGTCCGGCGACTAGCCATGATGTTGGACATCCTGTAAGGAGGCGCCTGCTGCTTCTAAGCAGACGCGCCTGTCGGGAGAGTCCTCCGGGATATACCTGGCGAGGACGCGAATTGCAGCCATCAGCTGCTCGATCTTTTTGTCTCGCTCGTCCGGAGAGGTGGCGTGGATGTTGCCCGCACCGAAGATGGGTTGTGCGGTGCGAGCTGTGGTCTGGGAGCCCCCGGGGTGCTGCTGGCGTTGCTGCTGGCATGGCCGCTGCTGACGCCCCTGTTGCTGGCGCGGTCCCTGGTCCTGTCGGGGCTGCTGGGGCGGGCGCTGGTGCGCGCCACGGGAGGCCATTTGCGCATAGCTGGGAGCACGCTGGTGCTGCTGGCCACCCGAAGGAATAGTTCCCTCACAGACAACCGCTCGAACGGCCCGCCGGGAGAGGGGCACTTCTGACGTCGCGAGGATAGTGGCCACGTGCCTCTCTCTCTGCCACGCAGGGCAGACTGGATTCGTGGCAGCATGGCGGCCTCCACAGTTTGAGCACCGCGGCTTGGCTCTGGCACATTCCGCACTTGGATGTGGCCCGCCGCAACGCGTATTTGGGTTTGCTCGGTATGGTGGCTCCGCAAGGGACAAAGCAACAGAAGAGACGAAGAAAACGGGCTGTTCCGACTAGCATCTACCGCCCCCAGGAGCCGAGCAGCCTAGCGGTTAGCGGCGCATGCTTTTTCAATGGGCGTCACGTTGGACGCGGCACTAGCTTGAGAGAGCCTATACTACTACTACTACTACTACTACTACTACTACTACTACTACTAATACTAAATAATAATAATAATAATAATAATAATAATAATAATAATAATAATAATAATAATAATAATAATAATAATAATAATAATAATAATAATAATACACAGTAATATTTATTTGCTAATTGTTACGATTATTATTAATATTATTATTATTATCATTAGTAGTAGTAGTGGTATAGAGGAAGACTCGTTTCACGAAGTTGGCACTGAATTGTCTAGTTAACGGCCGAATTAACTGGCTAAATATTATCTTCACAGTTTTAATAAATAATAATAATAATAATAATTGGTTCGCAGGAAGGGAAAGGCGCAGTATCTGTCACACTTGTGTCTATGAACACCTGAACAACTCCGTAGCCCCCCACTACGGCTCCTCTTTCTCTTCCTCCCTTGTGTCTGTGGACACCTTCATCCCTTGGTGTCCACAGACACAAGTGTGACAGATACTGCGCCTTTCCCTTCCTGTGAACCAATTAATATTATTATCATTATTAATTAAAACTGTGAAGATAATATTTAGCCAGTTAATTTGGCCGTTACCTACAGACAATTCAGTGCCAACTTAGTGAAACGAGTCTTCCTCCATACTACTGCTACTACTACTACTACTGCCACTACTACTACTACTACTACTACTATTACTACTACTACTACTAATAATAGTAGTAGTAGTAATAGTATTAGTAGCAGTAGTATAGGTTTCTCAAGCTAGTGCCGTGTCCAACGTGACGCCCATTGAAAAAGCATGCGCCGCTAAACGCTAGGCTGCTCAGCTCCTGGGGGCGGTAGATACTAGTCGGAACAGCCCGCTTTCTTCGTCTCTTCTGTCGTTTTGTCCCTTGCGGAGCCACCGTACCGAGCAAACCCAAATACGCCGCCGCAACGGGCACAACGCTCCATGGCGAGGCAGGCTTCAGTTGCGTGGGCCAGGCTAGAACACCGAGCACACTGTAGTGGGCGAGGACGACATGGTCGGACCGGCAAGACCCGGCCGTGGATGGATATATGTGGCGGCGGGGCAGTAGCGGCGAACCTGAGCCCCAGGGTGCTGCCGTCCAATGAGGCCGCTTTCACTGTCACAGCAGAGTCCACCGCTGCAAGGAGCTGTTCGGCCGTGCGGCGGGTGTCGACACCGAATACCAGCCCGCTGCACTCGTTGAGCGGGGCTGGTTCCTTGGCCCGCACGGGCAGGCCGCGGATGACCGTTGTGGCCAAGAGGGCATTGAAATTGCCCTCGTCGGCCACGTCCACGGCCACTACGTTGCGACGCGTGTTCACGCGCACTGCTAGCACGCCAGGACGTGGATGAAGCTCCTCCGCCAGGTCCCAGCCTTGTTCTCTGGTGAACCCAGTACCCCGGACTGCAGGGCGGAAAAGCACCGTCTTGTGTGGCAGCGCGGTGGGGGCCACCACAGCCGACGCAGCCCTACGGAGGGCCGCCTGACGGCGCCGCTGGGCCTTGGTTGTCTTGATTGTCCAAGGCACCAGGTTGGTGGGGTCCACTGCTGCCTGGAGACACGCGCTAGGCAGCTGCCGTTTCGTGCTGGTCTCCGCCGTGGAGCAGGTGCTGGAGGTTGCCGGTCGCTCCTGCTGCACCAAAGGCATCGCTCCAGCAGGCAGGGTGCTGGATATGCCCATGACTGGAGCGGCTTCTACTGGGCCTGCAATTCCCTCCGGTGGGGTAAAGCGGGAGAAGGAGCCAGAATCAGGGGGCCGGTGGGCCTCCTTCTTGCCACCTGCTGCCTCTAGACTGTCAGTGTCGCTTCGTCTTGGGCTGGGCGAACGCCGCCTCTTGCGCAACACGGAAGTATCCATTGCGGAACCTGCGTCTTCGTCTTGGGACGCCATGTTGTGCACTGAAGTGCGAACTACAGTGTCTGGTTGTGCCTTTTCTGTCTCTGGTGCGCCGCGCGAGGCTTGATCGGGGGCGCATACACTTAGCCCGTGTCGCGTGACGATAGCAGACGGGATGTTGGACGAGCCCAAAGAGCGGAGTGCGTTTTTGGCGGCCTCCGCTGACTGGGTCGCCAGCATGTTCCGTTGTGGAGCGACAAGGAACTGCAGAAGCAGATCGGAGCACTGTTCAATCGCCGGGCGGCACGCGCTCAGGGCCCTCCTGGCTGTGGTGACCTCAGCCTTGCTTTTGCGAGCCCTGCCGCGAGACGCCCAGGAAGGCTCCATTGACAGAGCTACAGGCTGGCTTTGAGCGAACGCTGCTCAGCTTTGCGCGAACTCCACGCCGCGCATCCGCAGTCGCTACCCTGCGTCTCCACGGCTGTTAGGGATAGCACTTGTCCCGCTTTACGAGGAGTCCAACAGGTTCAACGCCGAAAATAAAGTCACTCACACGCTCGCTGGAGGTTCCTGGCGATGCCGAGTGCAGAAGGGAGCCCGCTGATCATGAACATTTGATGATGCACTGCTCCAATCCGCCAAAACAGATAATTTCAACAGAGCTCATGCATCACACGTCCGCTCATCACAGCGACGACTCGGAATCCTTCCCTACACTCCGGCCGCCGAGGCCGGGATTCGATTCCGCGTCCTTGGGAACAGCAGTCGAGCGCCATAACCACTGCGAACTCCGGCGAGTTTCAAGGAATGCGGCATTTATTGGAGCCGTTGGAGAGACGACGTCTCTCCCCTTTCGGGCAGCAGCGACGGTTACGGGACTTTCTGTTTTATCATTTAGACTGTGGGATAAAGGAGGACCAGCGTCGACGGGGAGAGGTTGTTAACCCTCCAGTGGAGCGGGTATGCAGTGTGCACGCTGCTTTTTTATTTTAAAGAATTAAGGACCAGTGTCCGACATTATGGCCATCCCATTGGGGTTGGGTCTTATTAATCAACGGGTTTGATGGGCTGCGTAATTTTGAGGCGTAGCATGTGAAGCGACCGTCCTCATGTCTTTGTCGTTGCCATGAAAAAGCGGCCATCCGACAGGGTTGAGTAGTTATGTCCAGTCGAGCAGAAGCTAGCGACTCCGTGCTCGGCACGTAGATTTTCTCTGTGTGAGCTAAGGGGTTCTCTGTGTGAGATGTTTTGTGCTTGGGATGTACTTTTTTGCTAGGTCGGTGCCAGCTCTGTGTGAGGCTACCACAGTGTATTCAGTTATCTTTTGTGTATATAATATATCTTCCCTCTTGGTTCAACACCAAGACTGCCTGACTTGTCATATTGCTTCGTCTGCCGAATCACCCTTCTGAACCTTCGGAAGGCGACACCTATTCATCACTATAATGTTTGCATTCTTCCATGGATACGGTATCGCCGATGACAGCAGGCATTGCCTATATAGGGGGCAGTCCTTTTAGTACGATATCCCCCTCCCCCTCCCTGTCCTTCAACTAATCTATAGTTATCTGATCCTCTCCAGCTGATTTCCCCGTTTTCATAGTTTCTAATGCTTTCTTGACCTCGTACTTCGTCACTGGTGAAACGTCTGACCGGTTTTCCTTAGCGTCAATCTCACTGCGGTCCTAACTACTGTGGCTATTGCAGAGATCTGTATGGAACTCCTCGGCTACTTTGACTATGTTGTCCATATTCGTGATGACGTTGCCCGCCCGGTCCCTTAACGCACACATCTAGTTTTTGCCTATGCCCAATTTTTTCTTTACCGCTTCAAGGCTTTCCCCGTTCTTCACAGCATGGTCAATTTTCTCCACGTTATGCGCGCGACCACCTTGCGCGCATTGAATAGCTTTGCTATATCGGTCAATTCTATGTGGTCTCGTGATTGGAAGCTGTCATACTCTGCCGTTTCTTAATCAAATTTTTCGTCTCCTTATAGAGCTTATCCTTATCCTCTCTGACAGTTCTACCGCCTACTTCTACAGCGCACTCAGTAATGATATCTCTGAAATTATTGTTCATTGAATCTACGGTAATAGAGCCCCCCTCGGTTAGAGCTGAATATGTATTCTGTAGCGAGATTCTGAACTCTTCTGCCCTCCCCCTCACCGCTAATTCTTTGATGGGTTCTTTCTTACTAATCTGTTTCGTTGCTCCTTCAGATTTAGGCTAATTTGGGACATCACCAACCTGTGGTCACTCCATCGCACTTTCCCGATTACCTCAACATCTTGCATAAGGGGGAATGGGGGGGGGGGGGTTTGAACACAGTACGAAGTCAATTTCAGTTTTAGCCTCCCCGTTATGATATTTCCATGTCCATTTCGGGCTCTCCCGTTTGCCGAAGAAGGTGTTCATGATTCCTAATTTATTACGCTCTGAAAACTCAACTAGTAACTCCCCTGTGACTTCATAGAACTAATCTCATAGTCACCTACTGCCTGTTCTCCTGCCTGCTTTTTTTCCTACCTTGGCATTGAGGTCTCCCATTAGTGCAGTGTTCTGCGTCTTTACTTTTCGCATTTCCGATTCTTCGGGACCTCATCCGGGCGATCGTGCGAGAGGAGCTCCGCCGAATGCTGCCGTCATCGCAAAAACCCCAGGTGGCAACGCTCGCGGACGTCGTCCGTTAAGAAGTCCAGCAGGCGCTGGGCGTTCCGAAAGCGACGACTCCGACGGCTCCAGTGCATGAATCAGCGGCGATGGACTATGCAGCTGCACTCCGACGCGACCTACCAAGCCGACGCGACTCCCAAGCCCTCGTCGCTACCATCCTACTTCCGAAAGCCGCCCCTTGGTCCCCGCCCGCGAAGCCCACCAACGACCCCCAGTCCCCAGATAATGCGACGCCTGGAGGACAGCAAACAACCGACCGCTCTGTTTCCATTGTGGTGAGGCAGGACAAATCCTCCGTCACTGCCCGTACAGGCGGATCGGCCTCCGTGGTTTCGCCTTCGACGCCCCATGACCCCGTCCTGGCGAGCGACCACAGGAAATCAACGACTTCCTGCGCAGCGGAGAGCACTCGTCACCAAGGCGTCTGTCACGCTCCCCATCACCGTACAATGCCCGATTTGCGTCGGCGGGCCGCGGTTACGTGCAAGGACGGTCTCCTAGCCCCCGTAGGGGAAACTGAAGGCAGCAACCTTTGGAGGTGAGGTTGCTCAACGGCGAAAAGACGAAGATCCTCCGCCGCCAACGAACACTAACGGCGACACAGCCATTTCATCGCCGCTCCACACGACGACATCGACAACACGACCAGAGTGCAAGCAGACACCGCCGTCCAGCGAAGTAACAACGGTATGCCCCGGCCATGACCTGAAGAAACGACGGAGCCGAGATCGGACACTAAGGCCCACGTGCAATGCGAGGACGCGAACAAGTGACCTTGAAGTTGATGTCGACGGTCGCAGAGTCACTGCCCTAGTAGACACCGGAGCGGACTATTCAGTCATTAGTGGACCGTTAGCCTCTCAGCTAAGAAAAGTTACCACCGCTTGGGTTGGCCCGCTGATTCGCACAGCAGGTGGCAACCTGATTACTCCATCGGGACGATGCACTGCAAGAATAACCGTAAATGGGCGTACTTACCCCACCAGCTTTGTGGTCTTGCAGCAGTGCTCCCGCGACGTGATTTTAGGCATGGACGTCCTAAATGAACATAGGGCTATCATCGACCTGCGATCCAAGCTCATCAAGCTCTCTGCAGACAAAGCCATTCCTGCTACGACGACGTCGATGCAACAGATCCCTCTAAACGTCCTCCATGAAGAATTGACCATCCCGCCCCGATCAAGTATCGCAGTCTGCGTAGGTAGCGCCAACATAGAAACCGCTGAAGGCATCGTCGAAGGAAATATCCAATTGCTCTTAGAACGAGGTGTCGGCATCGCAAGAGGCATCGCGAAATTCCGGAGAGGTCAAGCTCAGGTTCTGGTAACAAACTTCAACGAAGAATACCGGCATCTCAACAAGGGCACGACGATCGCCTTTCTCGACGAATTAGTGGACCTCAAAGATGTATTCTCCCTCCGCGACCAAACGCTGGAAGACGCACCGGACCTATTCCGTCAGCCCACATTTGACATCAACCCGGCATTGACCCACAACAGGAAAGACCCGATTCTCAGTCTGCTTCGAAGCTACGGGGAGTGCTTCTCATCGTCATCGAAGGTACGACAAACACCACTGGCCAAGCATCGCATAATAACGGACGAACACGCCCGACCTCTGCGTCAAAGCCCTTATCGTGTATCGCCGCGAGAACGCCAGGCCATTCGCGATCAATTTGAGGAAATGCTGCGTGATGACCTAATCCAGCCATCGAACAGCCCCTGGGCGGCACCAGTCGTTTTGGTCAAGAAGAAAGACAGCACACTTCGCTTCTGCGTTGATTACCGCCGCTTGAATAGCATAACGAAGAACGATGTCTACCCGCTTCCCCGCATCGACGACACTCTCGACCGGCTCTGCAATGCAAGGTACTTCTCATCGATGGACCTGAAGAGCGGATATTGGCAAATTGAGGTCGACGAAAGAGATCGCGAGAAGACCGCATTCATCACACAGGACGGCCTTTATGAATTTAAGGTGATGCCATTTGGCCTCTGCTCCGCACCAGCCACGTTTCAACTAGTAATGGACACAGTCCTGGCAGGCTTGAGTGGCAAATTTGTTTGGTATATTTGGACGACGTTGTTGTCTTCTCGTCAAACTTTGAAGACCACCTAAAACGACTAGAGACAGTGCTGGAAGCCATCAAGTCATCGAGGCTAACGCTAAAAGCAGAGAAGTGTCATTTCACCTACGAAGAACTCCGATTCCTAGGTCACATCGTTAGCAAGGACGGTATTCGCCCAGACCCGGAGAAAACAGCTGCAATCGCACAATTCCCACCGCCTGCCGACAAGAAAGCTGTGCGCCGATTCCTTGGGCTGTGCGCTTATTATCGACGATTTGTCAGAAACTTTTCGCGGATCGTCGAACCGTTGACGCAGCTTACAAAGGCTGACGTACCTTTTAAATCGGAAGCGCCGCAAGGAGAAGCCTTCGACGAACTTAAGCGCCGCCTGCAATGCCCTCCTGTGCTTGGCCACTTTGATGAAAACGCCGAGACCGAAATTCACACCGATGTGAGCAGTGTAGGCCTAGGAACCATTCTCGTCCAGAAGACTGCCGGACAGGAAAAAGTAATCGCCTACGCTAGCAGGTCTCTCACAAAAGCCGAAGTAAATTACTCGACGACCGAAAAGGAGTGCCTTGCGATCATCTGGGCTACTTCTAAGTTTCGTCCATACCTATACGGCCGACCATTCAAGGTGGTAAGCGACCATCACGCGCTCTGCTGGCTGGCTAATTTGAAAGATCCTTCCGGCCGCCATGCCAGATGAAGCCTACGACTTCAAGAATTTGACATGACTGTAGTCTATAAGTCGGGCCGGAAGCATTCCGACGCAGACTGCTTATCCCGCGCTCCCGTCGATTCTCCCCCGAAGGACGATGACGATGACGCCTTTTTGGGACCGGTAAGCGCCAGCAGTTTCGCAGAACAACAGCGATCAGACCCTGAGCTGAAAGCGCTAGCCGATTACTTGGAAGGAAAGACCGCTTCCCCTTCTGGTGTGTTCAGGCGACATTTATCATCCTTCACGTTAAGCAATGGCCTCCTCGTGAAGATCTTTGCACCCAACAAGACCGCGCAGCTTCTCGTAGTGCCTAAAACCCTTCGGCAAGAAATTCTGCAGGCGTTGCACGACGAGCCCACACCAGGCCACCTCGGATTTGCGCGCAGGTTGCGTCGAATCCAGAAGTATAACTGGCCGCGGCTGCCTGCCGAAGTTTTCCACTACGTGAAGACGTGTCGTGAGTGCCAATGACGCAAGACGCCGCCGATCAGACCAGCAGGACTACTAAACCCGATTCCGCCCCCAATCCTGCCCTTTCAACAAATTGGGATGGATCTCCTCGGCCCCTTTCCATCTTCGTCTATGGGTAACAAGTGGATCATCGTGGCCACTGACTACCTTACCCGTTACGCCAAAGCGAGGGCACTACCAAACGGTATCGCGGCAGAAGTCGCCAAATTTTTTGTCGAACAAATTCTCTTGCGACACGGCGCCCCAGAAGTGCTCATCACGGACAGGGGAACGGCGTTTACGGCAAAGTTGACGCAAGCCATCCTGGAATACAGTCACACAAGCCATCGACGAACAACTGCGTACCATCCCCAGACCAATGGCCTTACGGAGCGCTTGAACAAAACGATCGCGGACATGATCGCTATGTACGTCGACGCTGAACCCAAGACCTGGGACGCCATTTTGCCGTACGTGATCTTCGCGTATAACACGGCAGTCCAGGAGACGACCAGAGCGACCCCGTTTAAGCTTGTGTACGGCAGGGAGCCCACGAAGACGCTCGACGCAATGCTGCCGCACGTAACCAACGAGGACAACCTTGACGTCGCCGCCTACCTGCAGCGTGCAGAGGAAGCCCGACGACTCGCACGGCTGCGTATTAAGGACCAACAGCGCACCGACAGCAGACGATACAATTTACGACGACGCCACGCAGAATACAATCCAGGAGACCAAGTGTGGGTTTGGACACCAATTCGCCGTCGCGGATTAAGTGAAAATTTGTTGCGTCGATAATTTGGGCCGTACAAAATCCTTCGCCGCGTCGGACCACTGGACTATGAAGTCATTCCCGACGGAACGTCAGCATCACTACGGCGACGCGCACGCCCAGAAATTGTACATGTTGTGCGACTCAAGCCATATTACGCACGTAAAGAATCTGTGGTGTTTAAACTTTGCAGTGTTTATGTTTAAGTTTCTTTGTTCTGGAACATCGAGGCGACGTTTTTTTTAGGGGGGAGTAATGCCGCGAAACCTTCAAAACAATATTTGCTGTTTTTTTAACAGCCGCCGGCATACAGGCTTATCACTCTGATTCTGGACCGCGTATCAGTTCCGTAATCTTTGTTTGTTAATGCTCGATGTCGCGAGTCACACCTTTATCAGTTTTGTTGTAGCGCAAGATGCACCGAGATCTGTCTCGAAGGTTCCGGCCACTTGGGTGTCTTTCCACAATGTTCCAGCCCGTGTTGGTAGCTGTTTGCGACGTTATCCAGATTGTACTGGGCAGCCTTTAAATTGAGCGTTGCCGAGTGTGACGAGCATTATTTGTTCGACGATCGACGAGCACGTTTGTTTCTATCGCCGCCGCCGAGTTTCTTAGTTCTTTTGCGGGCTCAAGTCAGCCCAAATAAACAGTTTCTTTAGTGCAATCATCGAGCCTTCAATTGTGTCGTAGACCTCGTGACCACTACGTGACAATATACTCATTGACAATGAAACCTATTCCTAGTTCTCGCCTCTCCGGTAAACCTCAATAAGACAGCGCACTAAGCTTGCGCTTGGCGTTGGTATTGCGGGCTGTCCAGTCTTCGTAACTGTGAATGTGGTGAGCAGATGTGTAGCGTGCGCGGAGGCCACCCGTGCCAGGACAGGTCCAGACCAAGTGCTGCAGGTCAACGGAGTCAGCAGGGTAGTTGGGGCAGCTGATCTTGGTTCGGCGCCATTGACTTAGGATGTCCGGTGTGTACACTGCACCGGCTCGCGCCTTGTGAGTTAGAACTTGGGCTAGACGAGAGAGGTAGGAAGGGATCGGAGGAGTAATACCGGGAACAAGGTCCCGCAACAAACCCCTCCGCTCATGTTTAGGCCGCGTGATGACAGAGTCCGGTATGATGAAGGAGACGGGAGAACAGTAAGGGTGGTCCGAGTTGGACGGGCCCACATCAAGGCTATGCCGGCGGTCTTCCTCTAGCTGCGCGCCAGCAGCCTCGTGGGCCATTCTGTTCCCAGTTCCTTGTGCGTGATGTCCAGGTGTCCAATGAATTCGTGCCGAGACTTGTGAGGTCTCTCGCACCACGAGAGGTATGCTTTCAGGTTTTGCCACTAGACGGCACCACAGTGTTTGCAATTTCGCCAATGGAGCAAAGACAGGGCCCACTAAAACTTTCGTCGACGAGGTCGTGCGCTATTTTGCCGTAGCAGCATTGAGTCTGAAACTGATAAGGACGGTACTCTACACAAAAAATATCTGATTACTGTCTAGCGAGTGAAATTTATATTTGTTTTCGGTAAGTTTTTTTGTCGACCACCAGTCGTCATCGCGGTTGCTGCTCATGGTTTCCAGAATCGAACTAGAAAAAACGGGCGCACGCATTTTTCGAAAAATTCCCGGTAAAAATTTTCTACAGCGTTTCTAACAAAATC
>JAJIZL010042702.1:0-11917 GCA_023969395.1 Amblyomma maculatum
GAAAAAGACTTTCAAGTTCGTTTTGTAAGGCAACGGTCGACAACGTTCATGGGTCAAAAGTTTGTTAAATCGCAGGATGTGTGTTTTTGATGCAAACACTATGGGGGATTATGTTTGTTCCCTTTGGAAGAGTTTTAAAGACGAAGAAAAATATTCACAACGTTCTGTGCAGTGGCATTGCTATCGTTATGTGCGCTCGGTGCTCGACCTGACTTACCACGGACCGCTGCCGACTGCTCCTGTGGCTGCAGTGCCTTAAAAACAAAAACAATATGAAGGATTATTAAAATTACTAGTACGAATGACCAAAGGAATATTGTTCACTTTTATTTTCGCCTTTGTCTTCGCGCACATATAAAAGCCCGCAATAACAAGGCTTTTATTTTCTGGTTCCGATCCCCGTCTGGTACAATGTAGTTTAAATTCTGTACCACTGTAACAACCGCACGCACAGAAACGCACAAAGACAGGAACACGCGAGCAAGTTTGCTTTCTAAAGGCCCAACTCCAACGACATATCCTGGGCGTCGGCGCTCAGCGTCGGCGCTGTTGGCGTATGCAGGAACCGGTTTGCGCATGCGCACGGTACGAGACGCCAACAAGCTCGTGCGGAGCGCCGAGATCTGTCCTTGCTAGATTTCGGCGTCGGCGTTCACGCAGGCGCCGGAAGCTGCTCACCGACGTAGGTCTCTCATTGGCGCACGTCTAGGCGCCGTACACCAATGAGAGGACAGGGTGGCCGCGACATCCGGATTGGGAATTCTCGCTGGCGCGGAGTCTTCGCGTGCTTTTCTTTTTACGTTTTGTTCATCGCATCCCATCTTCCCACGTGGAAATGGCAACGAAAATAAACAACGAAGCGCTGATCGGCGCTATCGGCGCTGTAGAGAGGCGGCCATCGCTGTGGCTTGCCGGGCACAAGTCTCATAAGAACAAATTGATAAAAGAAGCGCTGTGGAAGGAAGTCGCAGCGGAATTATTGCCAGGAGTGCCAACCGAAGGTAAGTTGATAAATAAGCATGACTAACTGCAGTGATTAATTGAAATGTGTTCACAAACTGTCGTTTTTTAATCATGCAGAGGGTGTGATAATTGTACAAAAGAGGTGGAAATCTCTTCGGGACAAGTTCCGCAGACTCTACAACGACTCACAGCAAAGAAAAAAAAGCGGCGCCGGCGCCGAAGAAGTGGCCGACAACGACATTTCTTGGCCATACTATAATTTGCTGCTATTCCTGAAGGACACCATAGACAGCAGGCCGTAAGTTCACTGATAATTATTGATTTTCATATCGAGCTGTTCGCAAAAATTGTTAATTCTGCCTTGCCAACGCAATTTACACCTGCGTAGTGAAGCAAGCATAATCTGGCGAAATGCACGACTTTGCGTACAAACGTGAGCACAAACATGTACTCATGTTTAGAGCACTGGAGCTATTGTATGCTGAGTAAAATGTAAAAATGTTTAAAAGCAGGTTCTGCTTTTCGTGGAGAGTTCGCGCGCGCTGACTGTATATATCGCGGCGATATGAGCTACACCGCGCACCGGCTGCTCGCGCGGTGTATCTTTAGTTTTTTTATTTTTCTCGACTTTGCCATCAGGCATAACGAAAAAAAAAAAAAATCTACATCGCGCGAGCGGCCGGTGCGCAGTACGTGTAGCTCATATGGCCGCAATAGTAGATCTTGGCCTCAGTCGGCGCGCGAAAAGCAACGAGCGATGGTATGATGGCACCGATCGCTTAAGACAGAAAAATGAATTGCAGGCAGAATCATACATTTATTTATGGCTTTCTATTTTTGGTTACTGTTTTCTAGCAACTTTTCCAATCAAATAAATTATGCAGTTTTTCAGGCTGGTTGCCTGTTAATGAAAATGGTTCTGTTATACATATTTTGGTCGCATACATTCCTACTGATAACTAAGATCGGTAATTGTGCATATTTTAACTTGCTCAAGGTACTTTAGGCATGCTTCACCATCACACTTGTCAGCTGGTAGAAGCCAACTCTATTTGTGATCGCGTTATATTAATGCAAAATGCGGTACTTCTTTCAAAATATTTCAACCTTTATTTCTTACTTTTGTTAGGCTCATGAACATGTTTTTGTCTTTCTTGTCACCATTTATCTTTATGGAGAAATACGTTATGCAGGACTACAAACATCAGTGTGATCAGCATTATAATAAAACACTAAGTGTAACCACAGCTTTAATGATGTTGTAATGGGAGGAATCCTCGTGGAAGACCTATATGTGTTTTGGTTTGCAAACTTGACCAGTTAAACTTGTCAGATTGAATTGTGCTCCTGGTTTATGCTTCTTTATGGAAATGGCAGATTCAGAAAAAATTCCTTCACTGCTCTCTGCTATTTGTGCCTAATTATCAAGCTGGCCTTCAAAACAACAATGAAACTTGGAATAATTTATAATACTTGGGGTTGTTCGACATCGCCTGATGTTGCGCAGCACACACATAAGCATTCCATGCACTTTTTCTTCCCGTAAACATTGATTCTAGCACTATTTCTGGATGCAGTTACGCTTGTCTAGCAGCAAAAAATGCATTATTGCAGAGTTTACATTGAAGAGTTTTCCACCACTTGTGTTAGTCTCATGGTATTTAAACTAAAAATTCACTCTGTGTGGATAGTTAGGACCTCCATAGCTGTGCAGACTTGCATGTCGATCCGAATTTTCAAAAAGCTGTCATAAGACATAAAAGTATACTTCTATTTTCAGTGAAAGCAGCATTGTTGTTTGAATGAGGCAGTCAATCAGAAGTTTATTACTGCAAATGTAAAGAAATGATAGCATGGCACTGAAATAAGTGCCTTCCCGATATGTTGCACATTATAGGCCTTGCAGATCTGTCAAGCCAAACAGAAAGGCTGGAAATTGGCTCTACGACAGCATATAAGCTCCACTAGTAACCAGAAGAGAGGAGTGGAAACAGTAGAGTACTTTTTATTAGTAACTCAATGACTTAAGTTCCAAGGATGGGTAACCAGCATCAGAAAAATAGATGCAAAAGAATGAAAGACAAAGCACTGCAGTGATGCTATCGACACCTGTATTGAGCTAAAACTTAGGACACAGCAATGCACTGTGGAAAGAAGAAACGAATAATATTACAGTTTGTCATATACTAAATTTGACTTTTGGGGATTGTGGAAAGGCATTCAATCTAATCCGTACAATGGCAGCCACAGAAGCATTACAAAGAAATGACATGGTTTTAAAAAGGTAAAAGGGTTTTGTTCACATATGAGAAACCCGTGTAAACTGGGTCATGAAGCAATATAAACTTAATAATGTGTATGAGTCTGTGAAAAAAAGATGCAAAAATGGCAGGGATATACAGGAAAACAATACACAGTACAGGATGGAACAGTACAGGATGGAAGTAAGTTCAGGTGCAATGGTCCTAAGCGACCGGTAACAAGTGACTGGCAAAAGTTTGCGAGATATACAGAAAACATTTTTACAAGCAGTGACATGTAGTATGCAAGTTCATGCGTTATATACATGTTTTATGTTTGCTCTTTTGATATATGCAGGACTTCAGGCAACTACAAGCCTCGGCAAATGAGCAAAGAAGCTGGGTCCAGCAGCGCATCAACCTCGGTGTCCGAGGCGCACATAATGCTGAGCGCCAGTGTTGTTCCCGAGGCCAGTGTAGTGCTAGAGTGCAGTGAAGGGCATCAACACAGCACCAACACTGTAGAAGTTGAAGAAGTGGAGCCTTTTGAAGACTGGGATTTGGATGCCTTGTCTCAGCATGCTTCTCCACAGCAGCACTCGCCAGTGCGGGAAGTTCTTATGCCCCAGCCAGTGCCTACACAAGAAAAGAGGCGTAAAAAACATACAAATAAGGCTGACGATGCCACGTTAGCCAGCCATGTTGGGAAGCTTACAGACGCACTCCACACAATAAGCAAAGAGCATGATGAATGCGACCTTTTCGCTCTATCTGTAGCGAAAAGGCTAAAAAGGCTACCGGCGGCTGAGCAAACCCGCATGCAAATAAGGATCCTGGAACTTTTCCAGGACCTGTCCCAATAAAAGATGGGCATATTGATATGCATTCCCACATATGAGTGAATGAGTCTTGCTTGAACATTTAACTGACTTTTCATCTGATGCACAGAATATGAAAAAAGCACGAATAGCTGCTTTGTTTCTGAGAAAAGAATCAATTATCTCTAGTGCATGTAGTACAAAGGCAGCACTAATATGGCTAAAAAAATTACAGGTGTTTGAAGAAGCATACATGCATTAAAATCCCCAGGCAAGCTTGCAGGAACGCCATGATGCAAAACAACTGCCCATGCAAGTAGCATGCTAAATATGTGTACACAGTTAAAATAGCTAGCCCCAGTGTGCCCGTAACAGTTCTAACGTAACAGCAATGTTAATTTCCAAGAATAATTTCCTCCTTGTAATAGACTTGGCATGAAAACAAAGAGCATACTCTCAATCAATAAACCCCCATTGGATGGAAATTCTCATCCTGCCCATCTTTTTCATGCGGAGCATTGATTGCTTTTTTTTTAGCCATGCATGCATACAAACTTCATCAACCCAAGGCTTTTCTGTCCTGCTCAAAAATTTGACCCTACTATGCTCATGGATTCCTGCTACTTCACTTCCTGTCAGCTTATTGCAATAGAGACAACACAATATTCAAGTGGCAAGGAAATACCCTTGCTACGATCAGGTTTGTGAAAAAGGAAAGATACATGAAGATTCAAGCACTTAAGCCTGGCAGGAACTTGTTACCTGGTTTAGAGAAAAGCCATAGCCTGTCAGCTTTGCTTCCTGTACACAAAGCTATCCAACATTTTTGTCACAGAGAAATAGGTACTGCATATAGGGAACCTGCACTGCATAGGTAGCGCTGTAATTGTCCTGCAGCGTGACTCAAAAATGCTGCTGTTAGCCACTTGGTTCACGATAAATGACCGAGCACGTTCAGCAGCATTATAGATACGCGTTTGACAGATATCCTTGCCCAGGCGCTTTGGATGTATCCTAATTATCTGACACACGTCACGCAAAGCTTCGACAGAGCGTGCTAGATGATCCTGTAAGCTCATGCAGGTGGCGTGAAAATGCCCTAAAAAGCTAAAAAGCCGCCTCAGAGGTATCTGCTCTTCTCGCTAGGATATGTGTTACGGCGTGGCGATCGACACAGCAAACTTCATTGCAGGTTGCCTATAGCAAAAAAGAGAAAAAGATATGCGGGCTCTTTTCTCCACGTCAGTAAGCATAATTCGACTAATCTTAAGGTGTTGAAGAGCCTCGCGTGAAATGATATGTGTATGGTGTGCAGTCTGCTGTGGATGCTCGAATTTTCACTAGAACCTCCAGCTTTTCCCCTTACTGCTGGCTCCAGTAGTTGATGTTGTCTGCTGTTAGCAATAATGCAACAAGAAATCATTGTAGTAAACAGAGATATTGCTATAGGAAACAGTGCCATGACTGTTAACTTTTGTGTGGCCATACTTTGTAACCAGAACAAAGTGGGCTCGACTGAACCACCAAACCTGAGTTCCCAAATAGCAAAGCCTGTAAGCAGAAGGCACAAGTTAGAGCAGCACATCTTTATATACTTAAGCATGTTACCTTTGCTAGCACGCATGAGGCTACTGGTTCGGCACTCGTCTCAATGCCGCATCCATTGAGACTCCTGGTTGCTGCCACTGCCAGGAGACTTCGCCAACAGCGCTGAAGAAGTAGGCAGCAAACAAATCTCTAGCTGTAGCGGCATCAGAATGGTGGTTTCTGGCGTGTGTTGGAGCAAGTGAGAAGTACCGGGACTGCGAACCATCCCCCAATGCCCCTTGGATGCCTTGCCGCCAATGTCCTCCCACAACGTTCCCAAATGCGTCCTCTCTGTCTGTGAACGTGTCCGCCCGAGGATTTCTCACAGTTAGGAAGTTGTGCAAGACACAAGCGGCTTTGACAACATAGTCAACATTCTCGGGGCGCAGTGGGATAGTCCGCAGTAGTACTCGCCACCTTGCCGCAGTTATGCCGAAAGCATTTTCAGCGCACCTTCTGAAAAAAAAAAAAGACCATTTCAGCCCATAGTAAAGTGAAGAGCTTGCCATGTTCAGCAAACATATATTTAAATACATGCAGACAGGGGTATACGGATACAGTCAAGGGAATATGATACTATGAAAATGCATTTATTCGAACTTCTGGCTTCCGTGTGCTGTGCGATGTCAGCGCACGTTAAAGATCCCCAGGTGGTCGAAATTACTCCGTAGCCCTCCACTACGGCCCCCCTTTCTCTCTATCCACTTTCACTCCCACCTTCATCCCTTCCCTCACGGCGCGGTTCAGGTGTCCACAGAGCAAGTGTGACAGATACTGCGCCTTTCCCTTCCTATGAACCAACCAACCAACCAACTTCTGGCTTCAAACCCTATAGCGAGAGCCAGCATCCTGGGGCTATACCATAAAGAAAGGCTGTTCTCCTAGTTTTTGTTCTGCTGTTTCAACTTGGCCGGTGCAAGGGCGTGCTCACTAATGTGAAGGTCTTGTTTGAAGCCTGTGGTTTCTTATGAAAGTCCAACTCTCCCAACTAAACTCTCGAAAGAAGAAGCTGTCTTCATTCTCTATCCAGGCGTGCAAGGAGTTCAAACAACGCTTACTGAGACCAAATTTTTCATTTTACATATGTCTAGGCTTCCAGTTTCCTACCTTCTGACCATTTCCAAAATAATACTAGGACAAATGTGGCTCCAGCACATGCACGCTGCTTTGCCAGCATTTTCTATCACCGTCAGATTTCCAGCGTCCCCAGCCAAAAGCAGTGTGAAAAACATACTGGCTTCATACTGGAAGACGCTGGAGGGCACTGGTTTTTACAATAATGAACCCAATTACTTTTGCACAGATGCTTCGGAACTAACCATGGAGACTATTGAAAAATATCTCATTTCAATTTGGGATAAAGTAAGAAATTTGAAAATTACGCCTCTTTCTATAACCTGATTACAATTACGCTTTATAAAGTCAGATCAAACAATGCTAATATATACCGTGCTCTGCTCAATCTGTAATTGAAGATCCGCTTCTGGTCATTTAGGCACCTTGACGGGTATGGCCGCATGAAGTCCGTGCGCAGCTGGAATGCCTCGTCACCGACGAAAGCATATGGTGCAACTGTTTGCGACTTGGGCAGTTTCCCAAGCCTGGGGATGTCCAGAATGCCATCATTCAGGTCACGACCAAAGTCACTTTTCTTTAACGTTCCACCATCACTAAGCCGTCCTTCTGCGCCCACATCGATGAGGATGTACTTGCAATGGCTGTCCACAACTGCCATAAGCACCACCGAGTATGTGCCCTAAAATGACAGTACACAATACAATATAAATGTAATGACGCAAAGGCCAAATTCAACTGCAATAAATAATATAGCAGTCCATGCATCTACTAAAGCTCTGTAGTAATGAACAAACCTTTTGTGCCAATCGTGTGAAATGCACTGTCGAAGCAACTTTAGCTTTCGAGGTGAGGCATAATTCACAATGAGGTATAAGCTACCTTGATAAAAACCTGCAGTAATAATTTACATTGTGGCCTGATAACATAATCAGACTTGCTACGACTCGATGTGAAGAATTTCGCACCTGTCAAAATGCACCTTACCAAGCACATGTCACAAACTTTAACCTACTGCCCAATGATAAAGCTAACTGCTTTACTCAACTATGATTTGCCCAGCTATACCTTGTTCCAAATGTCTAATCATGAATAATTTGGTTGATGCCAGTTCATGGATACATGACTGCCTAATGACAATAGTCTAATATGTGCAATTTTACCTTGTAGTTGTAGTATCGGCTTCCAGAATTTGGAGGGCAAACAATGGCAACATGTTTCCCATCGACTGCTCCCAAGCAGTTAGGGAACTGCCACCGAATGGAAAAATCTTCGGCAATTTCTTGCCACTGTTCCTTTGTTGGAGTCTGAAAGCAAACAGCAGCGCTATTTTAAGACGGAAAGCAGCAATCTGGCAAAATATGTCATCTTAAAGAAAGTCAAAAGCCAACAACAGATATGCATAACACAATTTTCTCAATTTTCACAGCCAAGAACCTTCTCAAAAGTACAGCTTGACAGATATGATAACAAATATGTTTAGAGCCTCTTAAGTCGCCCTCTTTTAATCAAGTTCCTCTAATGCATAAACCTATAGCTGCACTCTGTGGCATAGATGTCCATTACATCTGCTCGTATTTAATTGTAGTTTATAAGTATCATAGGATAATCCTGTCCTGTACAGCCTGTCAATAATATACAGCCCAGCGTGTTCACTTCTAAACCCTGTATCAAGGCTCCTGTAAACAATACTGGAATATAATAGACAAGCTAGAGAAGAGTTCGGACGAGATTTATCATCTACGAGGTTTGGAACGCTGGAGATGTGCAACGAGCCCAGATATGGTGCTTAGAATCAAAACCCGTGAGCCGTATACTTCTGACAAAGACTGTACACAATGTGCATACCAACTCGTAGCACTGCAGTCAACAGACTGGAATGTAATCAATAAGAATGGTATATTGGGACACAAAAACAGTTTTGGATTTGCTAGCTGTAAGCTAGCAAAGAATAGACCAGAAACTAGCAAAATGTTAAGAGTGCTGGGAACTCTCACAAAGCCTCTGTGAAGCTTAGAACAAAGCACTTTAAAATGAAGGGTGCATATCTAACAGTCTACCTCTAATGACTTTCATAGCAGAGTAGGTGAGCATTAATGAAGTTGTGCAGTAGTACTTGTCTCACCATACAGAAGTTTCAATGAAATGCAACGGGTGACAAAGTTTTCAGCAAAGGTGCAGCTCACCTGCATGAAAATTTCTTTCAGTCGTTCCCAGATGGCCCGGCATGTTGCATGAATGCAGCGCCTCGCAGTCTCGATTCCCACACGGAACGCAAGTGCAACGTTGCAGATGTCCTGTCCTGAAGCCAAGTAGCTACAAGACAAACAGAATCAATACATGCAGAAATTTCATCTTGATCGTCTGGTTTTTGTTCGACGTTTGAGTTTTTCAAGCATCTTTTGCACAGATAAGGCAGGGAAAGGAATTTCATTATATGAAACTTCTAGGTTTTAACAATGCAATGTTACATGTTTAGCACATTATTATGCCAATTATGCCAACATGATATAATTGTGTAAAACTATTTAATACATCTACTCAAAACGAAGCATTACTATGACAAATAGGTAACAGGGATCACATAGACTTGTAACAAACCTGAATGGAAAGGAGTCCGAAAGATGAGCACTTATTTATTGGGTGTTATGAAAGAATAATATTTCAAGAAAACAAACATGGTACCAGCAGTCAATAAATCATCTGTATTTTTTAACCTGCTTTGCGCCATAGTAATATTTGCCACAGAGAAGCATGTGCATCTGCCTATACTGCCTACCTGGAAATAACACTCGCACTCTAGCAAAACAATTGTGCTTCTAATTGATAAAACAAGGTGCGATGAAAGGGGAGCATATTTCTCCTGTTCTCGCATACTGGGTGGCACACGCTCGGTAGATGTCACTTACTGCAGTGTAATCACAACAAAATTCTTGTATACACTGCAAAACACTACTTTACATCTGTTTTGTCCCTTGTTATAGGCATTTAGCACTCCTTTTTATACATTACCCTTAATAATCGCAAATTTGCTGGTCTCGGCTATCTTTCTCAATATTTTTCCATTCATGTTCTTCATATTAAGAACAGCACGCTATTGAATGTCCTAATGCTAATTCTTGCAGAGAAGTACACTTTGTCTTTGACACCTTAACTGACAGAACTCGAGCTCTACAAACCTTAGTGCTATTGCCAGCCTCTCTCCTGGCTCCAGGGGCTCTCTCACAACGTGCTGCCGTGTGAGGTCCGTAGCCACATAGCCTAGAAGCTCGTCGAACAGCTGTGGGGTCATACGAAAAAATTTGAAGAAAAGACCGTGGTCCCCTTCACGCATTCGACGCATCTGTTGAGAAAAATATGTGGTTTGTTGGTCCAAGACATAAATGCACATCAAGGCTGCGATGATCTGTGATATGTTATGGCAGGCCTGAATGTTACGGATAACATCTACAATGAAGTGAAGAATTTTTTTAATATATTAAATAGTTCTCATGGCCAGATTCTGTTAAGGTGAGCACTGCACTTCTACTACGGCACTTTAATTATCTTGTCATTGTCTCAGGCAGCACAAAAATAACAATGTTCAGTAAAAGCAATAAAGAGTCGAGCCTGCTAGGATCAGCACCTCAGCACTTGTTCCTGAACAATTCGTATGATGACAGTCCTTCACATAGGATGCAGGAAACTTTGACGCTACTACTAATCTGTGGCTGCATACAGCCAACAGTGCCACCAATGCAGCAATCTTGCTGACCAAGTGCAACTCAAAGCTTTCCAGTTGCTGAGTGTCCAGTGTCCTATCCAAATGGAATGACAGCTTCTACAAATATGTATATGCAAACACAGCATTTCATGTTGCTGCATTAATAGAGCCCACATTTATTTTGCAACTAATATGCAAGAATGAAATGACCCTTCAGATATCAATATCTCAATCATATATGCACTATTGCATGCCATTACAAAATCTGCAATAGTAAATTGCTGCTTGATTTTGTTTGCATAACACTCAGTCTCACTGGGACAGAACTCGTTGCATTTTGCTTTTCCCTGAACATAGTGGCCCATTTTTCATGTGTATGTGTGTGTCTGCATGTGTCCAGCATACCATCTAAACAAAACAACATAGCAGCTGCAGTTTGGTCAACAGGCACTAGTGCAGGGCATCACGATATATGAACTGCTGCATAGTTTTGCTTAATTAATTACATCACTCACATTTAAATTCCTTGAGTGAGGTTACTTGCAAGTTATAGGGTTTACCACATCGAAACAACTCGCGCTGTGCGCTCAGCGAATCTCACTTTCTCATCCAGAACTCTTGTCCTTATGTCACGTCTATGAGGATAAGAAGAAAAAAAAAAGGGGGGGGGGGGAGTCGACACCCGATTTCGCATAAAAACCTGACACAAGGATGAGAAGAAGAAAAAAAAATTGAGGAGGAGAATATGCGACACCTGACATAACATGCACAAAAAAAAAAATGGGGGGAGACATATATTGTATATTAGAAACATGACATGCGGACACGCGAGAAAAAAAAATGGGGAGGGAAGCGTGCAATAGCTGACATAAATCTGACATGTGAGAAAAAAAATAAATGGGGAGGAGAAACAACTTATAGCGTGAGTTGCTTCGAGATGGTAAACCCTACGCGAACATTCCCATGAGAAATGAGGGTCGTTGAGCTATGTGGGAACTCACACAATTATTATTTTTTTTTTTTTACTAGACGATCGCAAACTACCGAAGCTCGAGTGGACGAAATCAATCTAGTAACAGTCCTCAAGCAGCATAAGCTCCGAAGTTGTCTGTAGCCTGCATACGTACGCTAATGAAATGAATAGCCCCAAGTACTTACAGCTGTGTGGTAGAGTCCTTCTTGCTTGCGCGCCATAAACACTGGCCGAACCCACCACCGAGGCTCATTCCGCTGGCGTCGGATCTCTCTCCTCCTCAGTATGAGGAGAAGTGCTACCCTTATCGCGAGCAGTACAACACGCCTTCTTGCGCTCACTGCTGGCATGATTTGAAATAAATGTGCAAGAACACGGAGTCGAGCCTTCACAGCAAATCGGTTGACCGCAGCCGTGGAGGAACAAAACCAGAAGACTCGTCTCAGCTGCGGTAGCGGAAAACGGGACAGATTGATGTTGCGTCGATGGCGTTGCAGATTGTATTGAAAAGTCGAAACAAATGTTAAAGATGCACGTTTATTTGTGTAGAAGTAGAATG
>JAJIZL010042704.1:0-15832 GCA_023969395.1 Amblyomma maculatum
GCTGATTTATAGAAATTCCGCGCGGGACGTGCCTGCATTTTTCCCTCTTTACTTGTGTCTACCAGTTCACAAATCCTTTTCTGTTGTTTTTACGGGTGATGTTTTAGAGGAAAGACACACAGCCGGTATGCGAAATTTCTTCATCGTGACACTTTTCGCGTGCTTCACCATACCTTCAATATTGCTTCTCTTTGTAATATGGTGTATTTTATAAAGTGTGTGATTCAGTATTCTTTCTGTGCCATTCAATATGTAAACAAGAAAATAAACTTTTTTGTATGGAACCATTGCCTTCTTGTGTGGTACTGAAAAAAGCGGCTCAATAACGGCAAAAAATTACAATAACAACAGCTCTGAACGCATTATTCTAACCTGCATGAACTAAGTCAACCACGCTTATGTTCTCCGAGAATCTTGCCGGTATTTCCAGTAAAAAGATTGGGATCCACAACTTTAATACGTCCGTATGCATGGCATCGTTAAAGCACTTGCGCGCAACTCTAGACGAATATTTTAATGCTGAAGGTAAGTCTCTATCGAAAGCGGAACCGAAACAGAGCAAATCACGTGCCAAAAATCTCGGAGAACGAAATTAGCGGTCTGACCAGCCGCTCGGGGCACTGGCGCTGCTCGGCCGCAGGGCCCTATGGAAGTGTCCGCTCTTTACGAATATGTTTCTCTATGGTGGAACCTTTTGACGACTCGACGAGTGAATGGACGTCATACGACGAACGCCTCGCATCGTACTTGAAGGCGAACAAGGCTCCAGACTACCTTCAAGTTGTATTCGTGAGTCTCATCGGTCCCAAAACTTACAAAGTCTTAAATTCTTTGACTGCTCCCGATATGCCTACTTCGAAGTCACTAACCGAGTTGAGGGAAATTTTTGAGCAAGCATCTGTCACCGAAGCCATCTGTTATTGCTGAGAGAGCGAAGTTTTATCACGCCATGCAGCGTGAAACGCAGACGATTGCCCAGTTTGTGGAAGATAAACGTAGGCTGGGCTTAAACCTGCGAATTCGGCTCTTTTCTGAACCTTGCGCTTAGCGACAAAATTGTTTGTGGCTTTCGGCGAATCGACATCCAGAGGCAGCTGCTTGTTGAGGACAAGCACCTAACATTTCAGAAGGCAATTGACCGTGCTTTGGCCGCCGAGGCTCAATGAGCAATGTAGCGACAGCACACGACTTATCGGATAGCGCTGAAAAAGTTTACCGAATGCAGCGTGTGAAGCAGAAGCCTGAGTACGCTAGCAACCGTTGCAAATCCTAGCAGTGTTATTGTTGTGGTTCTTTCAAGCATGATGCACAAGCATACCCGCACGTACTAGGTACTTACTTTGAATGCAACCGACAAGGGAACATACGAAGAATGTGCAAATCTAGAACAGAACAGAAAAACCAGAAGCAGTACATGCATACACATGAGTGCAAGGCTGAGCTCGACCTAACTAAGCTAAATAGCGTCGACGTGTCCCGAACGTCATTCATAATGGTTGAAGTGAATGTAGGAGGAACTACCATAAAAATGGCGCAGTATCGCGCGATCAGACTAAAGAATGCTTTCCCGGTATCCCTTTGCAACGTACAACGATGCAATTGAAAACATACACAGAGGAAACCGTAAAACCTGTTGGCGTAATAGACGTGCGCGTCCGCCACAACAGCCAAGAGGTACGTGAGCCACTCTACATTCGTACGCAAAACGGGACACCGCTTTTATGTCGCAACTGGCTACAGCATATCAGACTAGACTGGGGTGAAATTCAAGGTCTTTGTAAGGTGTCCGCTACACCAGGCACTCCGCCGGCAGCATTGGAAGCGCTACTACGGAGGAAAGCAGACCTGTTCAGTGACGAGCTAGGAACCATACAGGGAGAAAAGGCAAGTCTACAATTCAAAGCTGACCTAATACCACGTTTTCTGAAAGCACGAAGTGTACTTTTCGCTCTTGTGAAACGGGTAGTGGCCGAACTAGAAAAGCTCGAGAGGTTGACAATCATTTCTCGCGTTGCCAGTAGCAGGTACGCTACGCCAAATGTTCTTGTGATAAAGTGTGAAGGATCAATTAGAATTTGTGGCGATTACAAGCTCACTTTGAATCAGATTCGAGACGTCGAGACGTACCCGCTTCCTAAGTTGGATGAGCTTTTGGCAGCATTAGCCGGAGGTCAAACATTCTCGAAAATTGATCTTAATCGGGCTTATCAGCAAGTCGAGATGGATGAAGAGTCAAAAGCCTAACTGACCTTGAACACGCACAAGGGCCTGTGGGTTGTTAACCAGTTGCCTTTTGGCATCGCCTCAGCACCGGCGATCTTTCAGAAAATCATGGAAAATATCTTGAAAGGACTTGAACGCGTTACAGTCCAGCCCACTTATAACGAACTTGATCGTCACACGGCATTTGTTCGTTGTATCCAAAGTTCGTAGCAAGTGAACCACCTATAATACGGGCAAAAAGAGCAAGCGAGACGAAAGTTAACTTTATTTTTGAAAAAAGTCCGTGATGCATGTCTGCTTCTTCAAAGCTGATCGCATAACTGCTGTTTCTAATTTTTCCAGCGCGGTAATATGTTCATCGCCAAGGCCTCTGCTGCACACGAGTTCCTTAAGCGACGCGCTGTAACCGATCACGGTTGAAGCATTCACAGTAACCGGCGGTAGAGAAGCATCCTCGCCAGCGTCCTCGTCGCTCTCTGGGCAGTCAGGAAGGGCTCGCACTTCACGCACAATAGCTTCGCCAGAGCATGGCTCCGCAATGTTGGCGTCGTCATCAGCAGAAACGAAATCGTCCCAGGCAACGTCAGGTCTAGCCAGTTGCGTGTAAACGACGCGCTGCCACAAGTCCTCGTGCGACCGGCCTTCCGGTGGGTGATCTATGGCGTCCTCGGTTGCTGGGCCCATAAAACCCGCTTCCATCGCACCAGGCGCAAGTCAAGTCCTTGGGCGCGCGCGTTCAGGCAGCCTTCAACTCCCCGATCTGGGAAAGGCACGGATGCGGCAATGATGTCAATGCATTGCCATCGCACAGAAAGAATCGACAGCTTTGCCATCGTGCTGTAGGCTTTGCCATCGAGCTGTAGGCCTTGCCATCGTGCACTTTGCTCAACGATTGACTATGCGGCATTCCACGTACCCTTACTGCGAATGAGCGCGCGGAGCTTCCTCGGACGGCTTGAGTTAAAGTTAAGTTCTTTTGCTACAGAGAACGAGTCTATTTACTTGGCTTATGAAAGTTCACACAATAGCGATGTGGAGACTCCCAAGCTAGGAAACATTAGTGTTCTGCCAAGCCACATCCACCATAATTCTCTGTGTATTCTCGCTATTATTCTTCGCACAAAAATTATTAATTTTATGTGGACAAAAGTGTGATTCTGCAGTCGGTAGCACACCGACACGTGATGCTTAGAGCACCCATAGTGTTTGAAGTCCTCTTAGGAACCTGCATTGACGATTGCATTTTACGAAATGTAGCGCAAAGAAGACAAGGACAAAAAAGAAGGATACACACACGTTTTTTGTCCTTGTCTTCTTTGCGCTACGTTTCCTAAAATGCGAATGCACCAACTCGCTCAATTCAGCATTCTTGTGCAGTTCCATTGACGGTGTCGTAAGCTTTCCCTCTAGATGGATTTAAGAAACTCTATGTCTTTTTAGCATGCTACTAGAGGTTGATAATGAAACACAATACATTTTGCGGTGCTGAAAAGATCTCACAGTAGTAAGCGGATTATTTTCAGTTTAATACATTTTCGTTGTTTCAAAGAAATGACATGGAACAGTAATATACGAATGTTTAGGTCAATCGAACAAATGCAACTTCGCAGAAAAAAATTCATACTAGTTGTAATGGGGAGACGGTTGGTTCACACAGCGCTCATGACATATATTAAGTTCATGTCACCGTGCAGAAAATATGCAAAATTTAGCCAGGATTATGCTTCATGATCTACGATCTTACATGAAGTTGATTGCAGGAACAGATGGGGTAGTTTTTTATTTCATCTAGTGGAAATCATCCTTTCTGTTTTGAGTGACGTTAAAAAGGATTTCTGTATACGACACTCCGATGAAGCATTTGGCGTCTAAGAATCAAGTTGATTTAGCCGTTGTACATAAGCGCTCACCATAAATCATGCTGACTTAGGATGTGAGGTTTTGCAATGTGCGCTTGAATATAAAATTTTTAACGCCTTTTTCACAGCATACATTTATTTATTTATACACCATTGCTTTTTTTCCTTAAAGGTACCATAACAGTGTGAAATAAACGGCTGTACATTGCTCTGTGAAAAAACGTAGAGGCAAAGGAAGCAGAAACGGCAAACATACTGTAAGAATGCGAGTATTATAGCGTTTTCATTGCCTGATGTTGTCACAGGCCACTATATTCTGTTCCTTCTACGTTGTTGTTACAATGCTAAATAATTGGCCTGGTTCACGGTCATTTATTCTTTAAGCGCTCTGTGACGCATTCATGCGCATTAAGATATCAGCGCTGAAAGTAATTGGGGAGTTTTTCTGCCGTTGAGCCATTAAGCGAAAGTGTCAAGAGCTAAATTGTTGAGGTTACGCGTGAATGTTTCATCCGAGAGCCGGTATACTAGATGGCCTAAGTAGATGACAAATGCCTTGCAGAACTGAAAATAGCAAAAAATAGGACAAGTTACCTGCACATGTTAATACTAGTTCTTGAAAGGTCAGGACAGCATGACACCATAAAAAGGCGCTTTGGTGATTTACTGTTGCTATGCATTGAAAATGGTAATGTTTTGTCCTGATTTCAGAAGAATTTTACGAATCCAAGGATAAATAAATTATATGTGACATAGATAAATGGCAATGCTCAGTGCGATGACTTTACAAAGAAGATATGGCATATATAGGACAGAAACTGTGCAATCAACATGCTGTACATGGCTTCATGGCTTGATTTCAGGAGAAGAAAAGGCTTTTTGGAGCTATTTTTTCAAAGTGGATCGAACAGAGCGCATTGAAAGAATCTGCAAACACCGCTGGCACAGTCCATTATTGGAAAAAGCAAATGATTTTTTTATGATGCTCTTCACCAGCCACTGTGGACACTAATCTACATGAGAAGTACCAAAAAGGCAATCTTCTTTTTCTTTTTTTTTTTGGAGTAATCGGGGCAAAGTTTAGCACCAAGCGCAGTGCTCAGGATGCATAGTTTCTAAGAAAAGTTTTAGTTCAGCTGGAGTTTTGTGCATAACGAAAGTTCTGAAAAGCAAAAAAAGTGGATTTTTTATGTTTATGCTCTACTGAAAAAGATCTGTATTAAAAGTTTCAGAGCACACTAAATTAGTGATTACACACAATAATTAGGCAGAATAGAGCCTAGGTTTCGGGCCATCATATACCAAACAGTGTGCAGGCGTAGCATCAATATTATTTTCAGACAACGTAGTCATTCTGTCTACGACAGCCTACATATCACCACAAATATCAATTTTGTTTGTTCACTCTTAGTGCCATTGTGATGTGGGCGTGTCACTTCGCTTAAAATGTGCTATGCGGCCAAAATATTTCGCTTCACCATAGGCTGACGCTAATGATTCGATATTGTTTTGAAGTTACCTTTTGTTCCTTATCTGGAAGTTGTTGCCACCTCATGATTTAGCGCGACGAACAGTTGCAGGCCTCCGGGTTTCCGATGAACGTCGAGCAGGGTTGCTGCTATCTTCACAGGAGGTTGCTTTGTTCTTTTTAGGAGAATCAACTGACATAACGGTTAATGTCTATGCCTCTCCAGTTTGCTCGTTTATTGTCTCAGGCATTGGGCATTATCGCTGCAATGTGATATGTGGGGTAGTTTCTGGCAGTTTTGTGCTCCGGACGTAAAGCCGCAATATCAACGTCCGCCGCTTAGTACCGCAGGACCGGTTACTATTGCACCTTGACAGTCGCCGGCTATATGCACTGCCACCTGAACATGACCACTACCAGAATTCACTAAAAACTGAGAAGAAGCCTCAGAATCCAGCAGGCCCGACTCCCGCCAAAACGCGAACATAATACGTGGTCTCTTGGCTTTCCACTCTGCTTCCAATAATAAAAGCGGGGTAATGTGAGAGTTCTGATTAAATGACAGAGTGAGGCACCAGAAGACGCTTTATTTCTTCCGCGACGAAGATTCTATGCAATCGGATTAAAGATGTAGGTAAGCGCTTGTGCGCCCTCTGTGCTTATTCTCATTCACTTCGGTTCAATTGCGCTGATTTTTGCATTCGCAGGTCAGAGACGACATGTTGCAATCTCAGTTACCGAGCATGCCATAAAAAAAGGACCTGTTTTTAATACCGCTGTCTTTTGTCAGCAGTGTTAAAAACAGGTCCCTTTCAATTGCAAGAACTGGAGAGCAAGAGCAAGTAACCTCGAATTGAATGAGTAAGCCGCATAGCTTTGAGCAAATTGACCTATCGCGTTCTGCGGGTGCATTTCATATTTGTTTACACTTACCTTTTGTCCTCGCCATCATCAGTCACTAAGCCGTTACCGTCGTAGGCCCCACGTTCTCATTCCTTTTTGAAAATCAAGCCTTTTATTTTTCTTTTTGGAATCGGGATGATGGAAGAATGTTGAAAATAATGATTTCCACACAATATAAATATCATTTCATGAAAATGTAATCTGTAATGCTTGTGTTTCTGTGCACTTCAGTTGGACTGTCATCGGTTCGCGCGCGACAAAAATAATCTCGACGCCGTGAGATAGGAAAAAAGAGAGGAAGCGAACAAAGAATATCTCCTCTCTTTCCTCTGCTAAAAAAGGTTTTGCAAACAGGAAATATTCGGACATGACAAGCATTTCATAGGCTACTAAAAGGTGCATTTCCACTGATGAAATTATCATCAGTTTTAGACGCAAACAAAGGGCGTAGAGTAGGCGGGGTGCTTTGACGTACATGGAACATACAATGCATCTTCGCTTGTCAGGCTAGCCGACACTGAAAAATATTAGCTTCATAAATATGTGTTTTCTCTTTCGTGTATTTCTATTGTTTCGCTAAGGAGGAAAGCACCACCACCTACTCTTGACATGCTATAAATTAATAAATAATATTGCTGTCTTAAAGTTTCATTTACCACAAAGATGATGTTGTGAATAAGATCTGCACCATTAGAGTTTGACTTGCTGCTGAGACGTCTGGGAGTGCAGATGGAACTCGACCGAAGACGTTCCATGGCATCGTTTACGCTTACGTTTATTTTAGTGCTGGCAGTGTTATCAGCCGCTCACGAAACGTCGGAACAACAAGAACAAGCAGATGTGAACCAAGAAGGGGAGCAACACGGAGTGACGGCAGAGAAAGAACAAGTAAATGAAGTTAAGGATAACTCGGAAACTCAGCAAGCCGAAAAAGGACCTGAAGACAGAGACAACCGCCTCTTAGAGTGCTATGATTTTGTTATAGGTAAAATCGGTTTGTATTAGTAGCGGTATAGCAAAAGCCTGTGTTTAATACGAGGTTTTTTACTAATTTTTTAATATCATATTTCCACCTCATTTTATGGGTGAATTCGATAAGCGCTGGATGTCGAACGCGTTTAGAGCTACCTAAAAAGAGTTTCTACAGAAAACTGTCTTTGGCAAAGCACCCTCAGCACAGGATACACAGACTAGACGGCAACAATAGCAAGCACCCTGTATCCCAGCACACTTCCTGGGCGCACAAGCCGAGCGTGTGTGGGCGGGGCTACAAGCGAATAGGCGCGAGCGCGGGCATAGTGACTAGCAGCTTGTACGCTGTGTCCCACGTGCGAGCTGGAAGTGGCCCACTTTTTTTGGAACAGCTGGAGGACAATGCGGCTGCTGCGATTGCCTGAGTGATTATGAACTGCTCTTCTGACGGTGTGTGAAATTATCTTATCAAGCGTGTCGACGCGAGAAGGGGAGTGAAACAGCATTGGAATATAAAGGTTCGTGCCATATTCGATGACTGGTTCGCGGTTGCGTTGGACGCGAAAGTGCGGAGGGCGTACAATTACTGGAGCAACCGCGAAATTTAGCACACATAAATACTCTGGCTGATCTTTCCACGCTCGCATTATATGCGGATGAAACTTTTTCTGTCCATTTTCATTCCGAAGTTACACACTGCATTATATGCAGTTTTTACATAACACATACAGCGTGAGGGTGCCGTTTTTTGAGTGCCTCCAGATGACATATCTTGTGCACTGGTACTCTATATGCAATTACATAGCATGTAGTTCGATTCGGCTCGAGCGTTTGGGGAGAAGATAGGTTTTGCTCAGCGTTTTTTTTTATAAATATTTTGTATAACACTAAAGCATGAAAGCCTCCCACATTTGCGATCTTTGAGATCAATGTTGTAGCTTAGGTATTTTCTTATATACTCGAGGTACGGATTTACTGTCGTAAACCGAGCGACCTTGAATCAGCACCGTACTGCTAAATAGGTTATGCAAGTATAATGAAATAGCCAAATTCTGTACACTTTTCATTACCATTGGTGCGGGTTGAAGCGTCCTTTGTAGGATCATAAACTTGCACTTGCTTTCAATATTTTGCTTAGTAGTAAATGGCTGAAAAGTAGATAATATTTCCAGAAGCCAGTGCGCCCAAAAAAAGGGCTGCTTTTACTCCACTAAAAGTCTCTTGCATTGTTGTTTCTACTTTCGATTTATATCTCCCAAAAACGCTATTGCCACGAAATAGCTGGTGTTGGGAGGATGGTGATGGACCCAATTTCGGGCAGGTCCACCTTCAGGTGATTTAACTGTAGTTGCCTCGCTGAGGAAAGGCTGGCAGCTGTTGCAGTGAAAACTGAAGAAGTAGAAGGTGGCATAACATCTTTAGCCACCCCTATCCGATCACCGGAGTGATTAGGCGAGGTTACCTGCATATTGTTTTGTTTTTCAGATTAAACGCTTTTTTGTTAGTGGTGCACTGTTTATCGGGAGAAACAGTGCCAGCATTTGAAGCTTTGTTTTTCGGTTCATTCATGCTTTCCATAACGTACAGGACAACTAACAATATGAAATATGGTTTTCGAATTATACAAGTTGCATCCTACTCTCGTAAAAGTGTTTATTTGTCGGTATGTCTCACGTTCCGCAAGCTGGCAATCTAAATATCCAAAATCATAATGTAGGTTACAAAGCTCCTACTGCTGTGCCACGCGGTTTCGGGACCTTTTTAATAGGTTTGAATAATTACCGCTTACCATTCCAGGTAGCAGGACATCCTTTCACTCAAGCTTCTTAAATTATCCCCGTAAAATGTTTTCATTTAAGACAAGAATTAAGAAATTGCCATGGCAAAGATTACGAACTTCGGTGCAACCTTATTGTTTTTCCAATGGTGCAGTTGGTGGCGGTTCAGCAGGAAGCCTTGTGGCCAACCGTCTGTCGGCCAATGGCACATACACCGTTCTAGTGATTGAAGCGGGGGACGAAGAGACCCCGGATCTGTCTATTCCTTTCTTGTCACCTTTTATCAAAAACGTTAACAACAGCTGGATCTACCTCACTACACCGCAAGAGAAAGCCTGTCTCTCCTTTCCAAACCGGGTGAGTCTCTAGCACCTAATATTTTTCTTTTATTGATATTCTCGCCGACAGTGACTGAGTGGGAAACGCAACCCAAATGACGGAAAATTACTGGAAGAAAGAAGTACATAGAAAACTTTTATACAATCTTCGACGTAATCTAACTGGCTCTTTGTATTACAGTGAGCTAATGATCACCACCAGTTACCTTTTTTCAAATTTACGGAAGTGGATTGAACGGATTGAAGGCTTCTATTTATCGAACACAGTGTAGCTTAATGCTACCACTCTTCAGCTCATGAGAGATTTTTATGTCATTTTTTGGCATAAAAAGTGCCATGTCAGTCCAAATAAATGAGATGAAAATACGCGCTTCGACAGTCAGTGTTGGTTCACATCTTTCTGTATCACTTTACTCAATATTTTCGGTACGGAACGCCTACTGTCTCCCGCGCTTGCTGTTGCTTTCCTGAGTTATAAACAATCGTGCAGACAACGTATTGTCTTCATTTGAGGTCGCCTTGTTATTGGAAATATAACCGAGGAAAATTCCTGCGCGGCTGCGTATGAAGGAGTATGTGTATGAAGATAAATATGAAGGCGGGTCTAGTTTTTGTTGCAAAGCATATGTGGGCTGCCGATTATTGTGCTAAGAAAGACCGTTGACTGCGAAAACCGCGAAGGCAAATTTAACGTATTCCTTCATAAATAAAGACAGCACAGAACGAGGAAAAAGATAGAAAAAGACTTACACTTCGTTTTTAGCACGAACATATACCGATGTGTTTATATGAAAAATTCAAAATCTGCCGCATCCTCATAACCTTTCTCTCTCTAAAATCCCTTCTCGCTTTAGACGGCCGTCTTGACCCTCGGGAAAATCCTTGGTGGAACCAGTTCTATTAACTCTATGAACTACGCACGCGGGAGCAAGCATGACTTTGACAGCTGGGAAAGGCAGTATGGAGCGAATGGCTGGACATATAACGAAATTTTACCCATGTTCAAAAAAATCGAATTATTCAACATCAGTGGCGTGCCTGAAGCAGAAAGTGAGTTTTAATATTTCTGTGAATATGCGCTAGCAATCGTCGCACGTACAAATGATCGATTAATCACCTAGGACTTCTTTCGTACAGTTACGGACGTTTGCAGACGAAACGCCCATTTCGGTTCTATGTGCACTCTCGCTTCCCTATTTGATCAAAAAAGGTGAGTGTTTATGCTCGAGAAACCACATCAGTGTCCACCAAAATGCGGATATTATAAAATTTTGTTTCATTTCAGCAACTCTTGAAAACGGCTAGAAAACTATGTGCTCCATTTACTTTTCTGACCGCTTGAATGTAGGTAAAATTTTACTTAGGTGGCTTGCCCAGGTGCCCTCACTGTCAGATGCAGAGAAGTATATAAGGAAGCGTATAATCTGTAATCTTGGTTATCCGGGAAACATACTTAAAGTTGTTTAGACGCGAAATCTCACTCTGAATATTTATTTTATTTATAAGAGTCGCCTACTGCGCCTCCCCTGGGACACTGGGGCAGAGGTGAAGATTAGGGAAACAGCAGATGTGTTACTCAAATAAGTTAGGTAAATAACGCAATGTACACTGAGGAAAGCCAGAAGAAAGACAGAAATAGAAATAAATGCTTTACAAAAACAAACAAGTGCACGGCATATGCAAAAGAAATAACATTTCAAAATACATCCCTCCTTTAGCAATACGACAACTTTGGGAGGAAGCTACAAATAGAATGACGTGAACCAAGACAAGGAATATTAGTGTACAAATAATTGCTCGGTTTGTGAGGTTTCACGTCCCAAAGGGACTCAGACTATGAGAGATGCAGTAGTAAAGGACTCCCAAAATTTCGCCCACCTGGGGTTCTTCAGTGTGCACTGACACCACACACCACATAGACGCTTGCTTTTCGCCTTCATCGAAAAGAGGCTGCCGTGGCCGGTATTCGATCCTGAATCCTTAGGCACCGAAATGGAGTGTCCTAACACTGCAGCTCCACGGCGGTTTACAGAACATCTGCATGATCTGAGAAAGCCGCAATATAAGCTACTGTCCGCCATGTCAGTAATCAAGCAATGATGAAATATTAATAATGTATTTTCGCCGCCTGACGACAGAGGCAAAAGTCTGCTAGTTGTGAGGAGTAATAAATTTTGCACCACTTTGCTTTAGTACCAAAGTACTTAAGTACCCCGCATGGGGCACAGGCAGATTAACGAATGTGGAATGAGATTCACTCCACAAGTCAATCATAGCCTGAGCAAAGCTGAGTTAATACAGAGCCTGCAATACGACTTAATTTGTTGCTGTCTTTAATTTTCTGTCATCTACAGGTTGCAAACTCTCATTTTTTTCCCTGAGAGAAGAAATAATTGATGACTATTGGTCAGGTTACAGGTTAAGCGTATTATTCAGGGGCACCGCCATGGTAGTGCAGTGGTTAGGGCACTTGATTGAAGTGCCCGAGGATGGAGGAATGGAATCCTGGCCGAGTCGGACCATTTTCGAAGAGACCGTGTACTTTGCGATGTCACTACACGTTAAATAATCCGAGGTGGTCAAAAATTTTGGAGTCCTCTACTACGGCATCTTTCATAGCCAGAGCCGCCTTTGGACATTAAACCCATAAACAAAAGCATTAGTCAGGGAAATTAGGTGGAATTAACGATCTAGAGCTATGGATTCGGAAGCCGATTTCTTTTTTTTTTGCCTCACTAGTTTGTAGAGAGGGGCTGCATCAAATTTTTGAAAGTGCTTCTTTTTGTACATTCCCTAACCCCCCCCCCCCCAGAATAATGCCTTGGCGCTGTGGGTTCCTTAAATCAATCAATCAATCAATCAATCAATCAATCAATCAATCAATCAATCAATCAATCAATCAATCAATCAATCAATCAATCAATCAATCAATCAATCAAGTAATTAACTAACTGATTAATTATATAATTAATCAACGAAAAAAGGTAACTAGTCGCACCCCATTGAGGTCTGAGGTCCGTTAATGGCCTATGAGCGTATAGTGGAACAAACAAGCAGGAACATTGGCTCCCTGCTGCAGTTGTACCTGACTGCTTCGGTGGCTACACAACGGCGGCTGCAACACCAACGTCATGGGCGCCGTCGGGTATTGCCGGCGCCGCGACATATAGATATTTGTGTGAAGGGAGCGGTAAGGTTCTCGCCTTAAAGATGCTGTTCTTTGACAAAAAGTGGCACTTCACGAATATTTATTGTTTCTCACAAGCAGAAAGACGTGCCAAATAACGGAAGAATGAAAAATATATTTTATATATATAATTCTGTTTGCTGCAAAAGGGAAAAAAAACTTTGAAATTACAGAAAAGTAAAAAACGGAAAACAAACGTTGTGTACTAGATAATTTCTGTCAATTTACAAAATATATCTGTTTCCTGTAAACAGAGAAATACTAAAATGACAGAAAAATAAAAACACACAATATAGCAGAACAGAAATATCTGGCAGGACAGCTGCCACAACATTCTTTTATTTTTCACCAAACGTTTTACAGTCTACCGACTTGAGCCCTTACCGCCTCCTCCTCACTACGCCGAATGGATACAGCTTTCTTGAGAGGTGTTCCGCAGTCGTAGACCGCAACTTCTCCGCCGTGGGCCAAGGCGCCAAATTTGCATATCGCCAGACCTCAATGCTACCCATGTTTTCAGGGCTATCAATAGCCATCCGAATTCCTATGTCATAGGTATCGACGGTTCGCCCGATACTGTAGGTGTGGAGCCACTGAAGCCGGCTTAAACGACAGCGCCTGTTCTTGCACCGCCCCTCATCTCTCCGCCACCATCTTAGCACATATCCAATTTCACTAGCTGCCCGACACACTTATCACTCTTCGCTCTGCTCCTGGTTCGGAGAGGAGAGAGAGAGGGGAGGGGGGGTCAGCTTTGTAGCAGCGCTCTCTCTAGATGAGGACAGCGATGGAAGAAGAAATGTAATAGTAGCCGCGTGCTGTGAGTTCTAGGGCGCTGGAGTTACGCTCGGCGAAGAAAGAATAAAAAAAAAAGGTTATTTATAGTCCTGTCTCCAAGCAATGCTGTATAAGCAAACTTATTTAAGCAATTATCATCTTACCTGGTGTTCATCGTGGTCTCCAATATAACCCTTAAGCTAAAAGAACTTTAAACTACTTACTATCGTTTCTAATTTTTTGTTGCATGCAGATGTAAAGCTATAGCATTTGTAACATTCCTTCAGATATGTGTGTATACCACAAAGTAATATCATATCAAGGAATGGCGGGCGCAATGTTTTATTTTCTTTACAGAAGTGTCAAATAGTGAGCAGCAAAAGAATACTGTGGGCTAGAAAGCATCGCTGCACCACCTAGATTACAATAAATGCCAGCAGCTTTGATTGCCATGTTTTTGTGGTGCCTCTATGCTCTGCTGCGCAAAATATTATTGCCCTTTAAAACATGCAGAGGTGCTAACAACCGCAATCATTGCAAGAACAAGCATCTTAAATGGCATTTCACTTTGCTTTGTACATGAGAAAATATTGAATGATATGCTGCATGCAGCCTTTTGTAACCTAAAATGCTTTTCTTTCATTCAGAGTACCATGGATTCAGCGGTGATATACCTATAAACTACGCCTCGTACAACACTCAGCTCAGTTATGCCTTCCTAAATGCTTGTGAGGAAGCTGGATATCCTTATATTGACTATAACGGAGAAACGCACATGGGTGAGACATTAGGCCGTAAAAGGCTATTTTCTCAATATTACTGCCTATTGTGATCTAGCAAATCAACTTACTAGAGAGAATAATGACATTTATAAAATTTGGCAGTTTTTTCTGTCTAATTGTAGAATTAAAAACTCTGCGGCTATAAATACCTTCATGGTAAAACAAATTCCACTTGTTCCTTCAACTTCGCAATATGGAACACCCTCGGGTATAAAAGTAAGCAACTGAAACGTCAGGATGCGGTAATTACGAATGTTTCGCAGCACGTAATAAACATGACTGGTACATTCTCTCAGTAACTAGTAAATGTAGGCGAAAAGAACGCTCAACCCAACCGGGCATTTATTAGGAACCAGAACAACTAGCCAGAATTACTTATTTCGCTAATGTTTGCCCGAAGCCACCCCCTTTCTTATTTTCTTCCTCTCTGTGAACTTGAAGCCTGAAGAAGGTGGAAGAGACACGTGCGTCACGCAAAAGAGGAGCGAGAACGAGCGCTCTGCTGCTGCCCGCGGCCATCTACGGGCAGGGGGACATATGGGCAAGCCAGCAGGATCCCTGCCCAACATGTGGAAGGAGAACAAAAAAAACAAAACAATGGCAGGGTCGGAGCACATAACATCACCGACCTCGATATTTTGCATTCAACATTTATTCTAAGGGTCCCCTCTATCTTGAACGAGTTTGGGTATATATTTTTGCATACGTTTTTGCTGAATTACATGTCTTCATTGGTTCCATAAGTGGCAAAGAAACGTTAGGTAACAAATAGCGGTCCTGTGTATTTCGCCGTTCCCGTCGCGCAGCGGGCGGCTAGAAACAGGGACATTGCTCTTGGCGGCTCCTCGTGTTCCGTAAATTGAAAAATACAGCAGGTCTAAACAGTACTGGTGCACCTACACCCTGCACACGAATCCACGCAAACCGGAGAAAATGGCTTGTCCTCTAGCCTCGAACTAACGAATTTAGAACTAAAGATTTTGGGCTAAAGTTTTACCTCAAGAAAAACTGAGCGTATGAGGTTTGCAGTTCATCTGCGATTAATTTTCAGCCTTAAAAAAAAAAAAACGAGCATTTGCGGCATGCAGCGGCAGCTGATATGGTGTAAATTTGTCTCCAAAATACATGGACCACTTAAGGCTGGTATAGAGGGCAAGTCCTAACTGCAAGAGATCTGTGCATATGCGGTTAAGTGATATGGGCAGTGTATGTCAAGTGAGTCTGAGGGACCAATTACATAAAATGTAGGACCGTGCCAGGTTCCCAACTGAAGCTACATCCAAGACAAACCCGCGCAAACTTCTAAGTGCTGTACAAAGCACAGACAAGGACATTTAATTTTGGGCCGTAGGCCCGTGGTGCGCTCGGAAAGCACAAGCCTCACGGCCCACCACAAATTGGCCAAAGTGAAGTAATGCAGAGTAGGGCATAACCCCGGATCGACGCTTGGCCAGCATCAGGACGCATTAAACCGTTGTTTGCCGGCATCTCAATAAAGTTATACATACATACATACATACATACATACATACATATATACATACA